>QKWP01001003.1:46538-70375 GCA_003550325.1 Gigaspora rosea
TATATGGGGGCTCGTCAGTAGAAAAGGGGTAAAAAGTTTTTACCACTTTTTTTTTAAATTTTAAATTAAAATAGTTCAATAACTACAATATCAAATTAAATAAATTTTTTTTTATTTTAATTTTATAACTATATATAATTAAAATAAAAAAAAAATTATTAAATTTAGTTTAGTAGTTATTGAGATATTTTAGTTCAAAGTCTAAAAAACTTTTACTTAGAAAATTTCTACCCCCTTTCTACTGACGAGCCCCCATATATATCTAACAAAAGCCTATTTTGGTTCATCAGGATAGTATCCACAAACTATCAAATCATCACACTATATCTAGATCCACCCTTTTTTCCTTTATATATATGTTAAGCTTTGTTATCAAGAACAAGATTTTCAAGTATATTAGTTTTATCTGTGCTACTTTTTCCTATAACTAGCTTAGCAAATGGGCATAATATTGCTGGATGTTCAATATAGCATGATGAATCATACTTTGTGACCTCATTAATATTCATAAAAAAAGTTTCATTAGAAGTAATCCTGTCTAGTGATGCCACCGAAATTGATTTTTGAAAAAGGCCTATTTCGTCTTCATTAGAGAAAATTAAAATTTTTTATAAGGAAGAGCAAATAAAATTTATATAGATATATTCCTTATAATTTCGTCTATTCAAAAAAAGTATCAAATAATTTCGTCTTTCAAGTAAAATAGATCAAAAACAATTTCGTCTTCAAATTTTAATTTCGGGTTTTAGAACCCAAAATGCTTTCGTCCTTATGTATAATCCTGTCTTTGAGTTTTTTTGCATATTTATTTCTATGAAAAGGTACTATATATTTTTTAATAATTTGTGGTGAATATTTATCCAACCCCATGTATATCTTAATATTACAAACTATACAACTACAATAATTAACAAAATAAGAAAGATATATGGAAAAGCTTATAGCAAAAAGTGAATTCAGACCAACCAATCAGATTTTAAGATTTTATATTATAACTATTTAACTAATTATTATCTTTGTAAAATCAATTTTTAATTATTAATAATATTAATAAAAAATATATAAATTTAGTTTAATTGTTTTAATACTACTATATAATTGATAATTATATATTAAGTTTAGTAATAATTTTTTCAAAATCATGTGATTTTCCCAAAACCACCTTTTGCTATAGATTCTCTATATGCTAATAGTAATGATATTCAAGTACTTGTTACAATAGGAATTGCTCCTATCCCTTCTATCATAAGAGGCAAAGTCTCAAAACTATGCCTCATCTAGGAATTCAATTCAATCAAAGAGAAAACATGATTTTCTAGCTATACATGTTATAGAGTTGTCTTTAGTATTTTTTGGAATATATTGTTGTTAGTTTTGCTAATATTAATTTCATCACTTACCTTGAAAATAATTTCAGTATCAACTCTTAAAAATATGGCATAGTCTCAAATCACTAATTTCTCAGATATAGAGGTACTAGCATATAACCCGTCGCGTTGCTTTGGGCTTACTATATATTTCTAAATAAGCTATCCTTATTGGTAAAAGTTATTAAAGGTAGTCTATTTTTAGATTATTAAATTTTCAAAAAATTGTAAAGTATACTAATAATAAGTTGTTCAAATAGTACTAATAATTATATTTTGATAATTTTAAACAACTTTACTTAATTATAACTTTAAAATTATTTAGTAAAATTTAAATTTAAATCTGAAATAAAATTAAATAAATCTGGTTTGGGTTTGAATTAAAAATTTTGTATTTAAATTTATAAATTTTTTAAATCAAATTAAATTTTAAATATTTGATTAAATCAAATTAAATTAAATTGTAAACCCTAATTGATTTATTTAAACTAAATAAATAGTAAAAGCAATATAAACTTAGCTTGGGTTTATTTGAACCTGAAATAGAATTAAATAAACCTGACCTAGATTTGTTTGAATTCAAAAATAGAGGTTTTTTTTGACTCATTTTTTATTCTGCTCTTTATATAAAAAATAAAGTTTTTTAATACTATATTAGAGTTCTTTTTTAGAAATATAATACCAAAAAAGGTTTATTTTTTGTAGATTAATGATATATAGAGATGCAGAATAAAAAATAGGGTTTTGTGAAAAGAACCTATTTTAATATGGTACAAATAGTTTAGTCGCATCAAATTTTATAGTAGTGCTGAAAATTTTGTTAATCATTTACTTATAAAATTGAATTTAATTGGTTAAAATTTTTATATATTATTTAATTTTTTTATCTATTGTGCTAAAAATTTTAAAAATTTATAAATTTAAAATTACATCTTCTCAAAAATAAGTACAAAATTCTTAAAAATAAAATACATGGTTTGATAGACTTTGTCAAAAGCTATTAAATTATATATTTAATTTTGCAACTTTAAAATTTTTTATTAAAAAGATACAATTTAAAAAAAATTTATTAATTGATTTAATGTTTTTAGATAGTTTACACTATATAATATTAAAAAGGCAATTACTATTTGTACACTAGTTGTATAAACACAGGTAAATATGATAAATTAACACAGATACATATGATAACTTAAAATTTTGCTTATGAAACTACTCTTTGAGCTTTAACAAAAAAAATTTTTTGCAAAATTTTATATAAACTATAGCCCCTTCCAATCCCAAAGCTGACCCTAACCCTAATCTTAAATCAGATTTAATTTTGGTTTATAATTTATATTTTATGCAGATTTGCAAATCAATTAATTAGTACCTGTGTATATACACATAGTGTACAAATAGTTTTTTCCTATTAAAAAAGTACATCTTTTTTGTAAATTAATGATATAATATAGAGTTATAGGATAAGACTAAAACTAAATTAATAAATCACTATTTTGTAGTAGTACTAAAAAATTTTTTATTTTATTTTATTTTTGTTTTTTGTTTTTAAATCTAAATAAATCTGAACTTGGTTCAAATAAACCTAATCTTTGTTTGAATAAACCAATTTTTGAATTAAACAAACCTAATATTAGTTTAAATAAATCTGATCTTGGTTTAAATAAACTTAATTTTTTTTAATTTAAATAACCCAATTTTGGTTCAAATAAACCCAATTTTATTATAAATAACACTAATATTGGTTCAAATAAACCTATTTTTGTTTATTTAAACCCAGTTTTGGTTAAAATAAACCTGTATTTGTTTATTTGAACCTGATTTTGGTTCAAATTTTGGTTAAACTTAGATGCAAACAAAAAAGTTGGCAAAATAGGACTTGTGTAATGTTACACAATATTAATTTCATGTAACTAAAAATTATTTTTGTAAAAACAATACAATGTGCTTTTGTGTAATATAAGTGCATAAAGCAGCCAATCAGATTTTATTTTTGTCTTTATATATTTGTCTAGCCAATTAGATTTAATTTTTATCTACACCATTTTATTTTGTATAATAGATTCTTTCCATCAGAGTGATCCAGTATAATAGTTAATTTTTCCAGCTTAATCCATACTTTTTCTATTGTGAAGCAATGGCTCTTTGAGCCTATATACAAAATAATGACAGAGATTTTTGTTAAGTTTACTAACTGCAGATATATTATCAGACTTGGTTATAGAACTTTGTTTCTCACTTTGTGTATTTTTTTTATCATTTCTTCTAATTATAAATTCTGTTATATTCTCAGATTTCAGATACTCTAACTCACTAATTTTCAAGGCTAATTCAACTATCTTAAACTTGAAAGACTCAATTTCGGACCCTTTTTTAATGAATCTTTTTGAAATAATCTTAATTGATGATCCGCCAGTTAATCGGAGAATTTTTCTTATTAAAGTGTGACGGAGATCACTTATAACTCGAAGTCGAATTGAAATTTTTAAAGATAAGTAAAGTTATAAAAATTTTTAAGCAAATATGGTATTAAAGTAGTACAAATGATAGAATAATACCGTAAGTTTCTAATTATAAAATTATTGGATATCGATTTTTTTTAAAGAACTTTACTCAGTAAGCACGCGGCATTTACTAAGCTAAACCCTATATTAATTAGCTATCAAGGTAATTTGTAATATATTGCTTTTAGCTTATTTTAAACGAATTTATTGGTTTTTTTTTTATTTTTTTAGATTTTTTGACTTAAAAATAACAAGATGGATTTACGGATTGTTTACTATGTTTTCTACATTAGATCTTAGATCTTATCCTGTCTTATACAGCCAACTCTCTCTAATCCAAACCATTCGAACTTATACATAAAAATATCAAAAAGCCTGTTCTTAAAGAGTTACTAGGTGCTAATCTGAACTTACAAAAGTTTAGAAACTTTGTGTTCAGTTTTTAGAGTTTATTAAGAATTCGGATTATCCAGGTTCAAATTAAAAAGAGGCGACTTACTATCATTTTTTCCTGTAATCCACTAAACTTGACGCTTTAGATTTTTTCAGGTAAGAAGTTTTTTTTCTTTTTTCTTTTGCTATACCAACTCATTTAATTGGTACTTATTTTGGTAGAATGTTTTTGAGTATTAAGAGAGTGCCAGGATGTAGGTAAGATTTTCTGGGTCACGTGCACAATCGATCTCTGATCCGGGTCAAATCCTGTGATTACCCTGTTACATGGATCAACAAATAAGTACACTTGCTTTTTTTTTTTTAATTCTTTTTTTTTATTATAGCGTCACGGTTCGTCGTTAATGTTGTCATTGTTGGTTCTTCTTTTCGTCACTGGTGTCGTCGTTGCTTGGTGTCGTCATTCGGTTTGGTGTTGCAATTGTTGCCGTTGTGCTTTCACTTGTCAGGTAGGTTGTGGATGTCATTGGTAAAGCATCGCTTTTGCCAGTGCAATGTTGCATTTGTTTGTCGTTTCCTTAGTAGCGGTTTATTTTTTTTTCTTCTGCATCTTTAACTTTCTTGTACTGTACTGCCGTTTTATTTGTAGTGTTTAATCTTGTTTCGTCGTTGGTGTCGTTATCTTGTTACGTCGTCTTAACGTTTCGTAACCGGTAGAGTCATCTATGTTAATGGGTCAAAATTAGGTGTTAGATAGTAAATTAGGGATAGGGTTGTATAGTCGTGTGAGGTTAGGGTAGAGGTTAGATTGCAATGCGAAAGGTTAGTATTAGTGCGTGCTTGATATAATGTGAATAAAGATAATTAAAAATAAATATATACGAACTATCTTGGTCTTCTTGTACTGTACTTCGATAGATAAAGCAGGTTATACTGTAAAATAAAAAAATAATTTAAAATAAATAAAATTATTTAAAATAAATTTAAAAAATAAAATTAGAGCGAATTAATAAAAGATAATTTAAAAAAACAAACTAAATAAAATAATTAAAAAATTAAAACGAATTAATTTAAAAAAATATAAAAAATAATTTAAAAAAAAATAAATTAAAAAAAAAACAAAAAAATAATTTATATAAAAAAAAATAAAATAATTTAAATTAAAAAAAAAACCTTAAATCTACTTGGTTGTTCGAAATGATTTAAAGAATCGAATCAACCAAGTAGGTTTAAGGTTTTTTTTTTTGTTTAAATTATTTTATTTTTTTTTATATAAATTATTTTTTTGTTGTTTTTTTTTAATTCGGTTTTTTTTAAATTATTTTTTATTATTTTTTTTAAATTAATTCGATTTAATTATTTAATTATTTTATATTATTTATAATAAGGTAAATAGTTTATTATTTTTTTTATTTAATTTTTTAATTATTAATTTAAATAAAAAAAAATCCTTAAACCTACTTGGTTGTTCGAAACGATTCAAAGAATCGAATTAACCAAGTAGGTTTAAGGTTTTTTTTGTTTAAATTATTTTATTTTTTTTTTATATAATTTATAAATTATTTTTGTTTTTTTTTAATTCGTTTTTTTTTTAAATTATTTTTTATTTTTTTTTTAAATTAATTCATTTAATTATTTATAATTTAATTTTAATTATTTTTTTTATTCTTTTCTTTAATTCGTTCTAATTTTATTTTTTAAATTTATTTTAAATTTATTTTATTTATTTTAAATTATTTTTTTATTTTACAGTATAACCCACTTTATCTATCGAAGTACAAGAAGACCAAGATGGTTCGTATATTTATTTTTAATTACCTTTATTTACATTATATCAAGCATGCAATAAGGCCATACAAAATTTAGTAATTGGTTTTCATAACATTTAAAAAATTTTTTCACCCGCCCACCCAGATTTTATTTTTATTTATTAAAAAATTTTATGTTTAATAAAATTTTGAATTTTAAAACTCATACGCCAAGACCCGGTGACCCGGCAAAAAATTTTATAAGTTTAAGTAGTTTCATTATAATAATTAGGGTAGCTGCGCAACATATTGTGCTAAAACAGGAACACTATGAAATAACCTGATTTACATTATTGTATTTTATATTTAATATCAGAATTTGAGGCATCCTCCAACTCAATTTAAAAATATAAGCCCTGCTAAAATCCACCTATACTTTTTAAATATCAAATCTAACTCTAAACGCTAACCTAACCCTAAAAAAAAAAGTGGAAAAAATATTCCAAAAAAATTTAAAATTCCATATAAGAATAGCTCCAAATTTCGCATCATCTGGGACAAGTATTTTAATAAATTAATTTTCAAAAGGGTTAAAACTTCATTTTGTTGTGAAGTTAATTTATATTATTGCTTAATTTCACATAATTTTTTTTTTATTATTTTGCATTAATGATTATTTCATTGTTTCTACTATTTTATCACCAATTATAATTGTACTTAATATCGCTACATCATATATTGTTATTTTTTTATGCCCAACTTCTATTTATTTTAATATAATTCAACAAGGAGACGATTTGGATTACACATAAGTATAACGTGTGTAACAAGGTAAAAAAGTTAAAAGAAAATAAAAATTTAATTAGAATATCTAGTATATTAGTTACAGCTTTTAAATTCTATAAATTCACATAATCTGACAACAAAAGTTTATTACTTAACGATTTGGCACTTGGGCGTGATCAATCATAAGATATGACAAATAAACGTTTGCTACATAAACTATATAATAAATAATTATTTGTCATATCCCATAATTGGTTACTCCCCAGTGCCAAATCGTTAAGATCGGCATAGTGATTAGCAAATAATATTTTACTTGCAGGTTTTTCCTGTGCGTCACTCATTATTATATAATAATTATAAAGTACGTACGTACTACATATCTCAGAGTAATAAAAATATCAAATTCGGTATAGTAGCAGTATATGTATTACTTACTGTATTGAAATAAATTTCTAACGCTCAATCAAATGCAAGGTTTTGCGAACTAGCCAATCTAGATGGCGGGAAACTATATACTCTGTGATGCAAGCATTACTACTTTCTAGTATCCGTGATATAAGCATTACTACTTCCTGGTATCCGTGATGCAAGCATTATACGTTCATAGTATTGGCGTGCTATTTAAATAATCATCAATTTAGGATAAACACTATTCATCATGATAATTTATATGTCAATTTATAGAAGTAGTATAAAGAGATCTTTCAGTAATTGGTATTATTTAAATAAACTAAGATATTTAAATAAGATATTTGAATTATTACATTTATTATATCTTTTATTCGTATTAATTTATTTGAGCAAGCATAAAGATCTTTTATTAGTCAGTGTATTTGATTATTACCACATTATATTTCTTATTTAGTTCTGTATTATTTATGTTATTTATTAGTTTAAAGATATACAAATTTATAGAATTTGCTAAATATCTTTTATTTAATTCATCCACATTAATTATTCAATAATTATAAGATATTATATTAATCGGCATTTCTAAGTAAGCAATTCAAATTAGGGGAGTAACAAAAATCAGGTGATTTTTTAGGGGGGAGGGGGGTAAAAAAAGTTGAAATTATATATAAGAACCTGACTATTTATATATTGAGGAAGAGGGAGGGAGGTAGGCCTTTGATAAAAAATAATCAGGTGATTAATGACACTGCCCTTACAGTATTATTTACTGAATAGTGGTAAATTTTGAAATAGAATCTTTTACAGCAATTTACTAATATGATTAAAAAAGAACACTAAATAAGATGGGTGGGCAAGGCACTATCCATCGCACTAGTATATATATTTATATATTAAATTAATATATAAAATTTTAAATTTAAATTTTAGTTTTTATGACCCGGGACCCGGTATGTAAAATTTTATTTATTAATCTATAAAATTTTAATTTCACAATTTAGCTTTTATGACCCGGCCGGGTTATGAAAACCAATTCATAAATTTTATATGGCCTAATACTAACCTTCCGCATTACATCTAACCTCTACACTAACCTTACACGACTATCCAACCCTATCCCTAATTTTACTATCTAACACTAACTCTCATACTCTATCTCCTAATTTTGGCCATTAATATAGATGACTCTACCGGTTACAACATGGCGAAATGTTAAAACGACGTAACAAGATAACGACACCAACGACGAAACAAGATTAAACACTATGAATAAAATGGCAGTACAAGAAAGTTAAAGACGCAGAAGAAAAAAAAAATAAACCACCACTAATGAAACAACAAACAAACGCGACATTGCACTGGCAAAAGCGACGCTCTGCCAATGACATCTATAACCTACCTGACAAGTGAAAGCACAACGACAACAATTGCATGACAACAATTGCAACACCAAACCGAACGACGACACTAGCTAATGAAGACACCAGCGACGAAAAGAGGCACCAACAATGACAACATTAACGGTGAATGGCGATGCTATACAAAAATAACAAAAAAAAAGACTAAATTAAAAAAAAAAAAGCAAAAAAAAAAGTGTACTTATTTGTTGATCTGTATAACAGAGTAATCACGGGACTGACCCGGATCAGAGATCGTTGTGCACGTGATCCAGAAAATCTCACCTACACCCTGTATCTGTCGAGTATTAGATATGCTTTAGGTTATAATTATTTTTTTCATTTTACCAGTATTTATTCTCAGAGTTTACAATAAAAAGGCGCATGCCGGTATACACAACAAAGGACAAAAAAAAGGTATTCAAATGATATTTGAAATCTTTGAAGGTGACGATTTTCAAGGACAACCTGATCTTGAAAGAAACATAAACACGGTCAACGATGAAAAAGGGCATCTAGCGGTATTTGAAATGGGTCATATTCTGCTATGAATAAGAAGTGGTACACCCGAGGATGAATGAAAGTTATTTGAGTAGTAGAGATATAAACTGAAATTTTTTGGATCTAAATTTAATAGTAAACCTAATGAATATCCAATGGGTTTACTATTAAATTTAGATCCAATAGATTTCGGTTCACATCTCTATTTAGTGGTATTTGAAATCTGCTGAACCCGGTAATTCTAATGGGTGATGTAATCTTGAATTCTTGAATTATACTACAAGAGACGTAGCATTTGAGCGATTTTCAAAATCTTTAGAACCCGACAACTCAAGTAAGCAACTCGATTTTGGCACATCCAAGAACCGTTCAGCACATTAGATATACTTTAGGTTAGTGGGTATATTTTTTTTTTCTTTGATTATTTGTTATATAATTATTTTTTCATTTTACCGGTATTTATTTTCGGATCATTCTTGAGTCTACAATAAAAAGGCGCATATATACAACCAAGAACGAAAAAAAGGCATTCTAATGGCATTGGAAATCTCTGAAGGTGACGATTCTCAAGGAGCGGTATTTTAAATGGACAATGAGGTCCCATATTTTGCTATGAATAAGGTGTAGCACACACAAGGATGAACGAAAGGTATTTGAGTGGTAAAAATGGGAACCGAAATCTATTGGATCTAAATTTAATAGTAAATTTAATGAATTTACTATTAAATTTGGATTCAATAGATTACAGTCATATCTCTATTGAGTGGTATTTGAATTCTGCTGAAGGTAATTCTATAATCTTGAATTATTCCCCGTTTTACTAATTGTTCATTACGGGGTTTTCGCTATTATTTGTGAGTGCAATTTAATTCAAACTCAATAGGGAATTAGCCTCCGGCCGTCAATTAATAAAACGGGATAACTCATTTATTCCCCGCTACGAGGGAATAATATTCATATATTCCCTCAGATTTTTTCTCTTTGGCTCCTATCAGAGCCAAAAAAAAATCTGGTGAAATATTTCATTATTTCCCACGAAGCGGTGAATAAATAGTACTTACTACAAAAGATGCCAAGGATAATAAAAAGCATTTGAGTGCTATTTTTTAATCTTCTGAACCCGGCAATTCAAGTAAGCGACGCAGTGCACCTAAGAATAGAAGGCATTTTAGTGGTATTTGAAATCTGCTGACTCTAATCATTCAAGTGAACAATATAATCTTGAATTCTATCATGAAAAAGGCATAGACATATTAAGGATAAAAAAAAGGTATTTGATTGATATTTAAAATCTGCTGGGCCAGTAATCTTACTATACGTGAAAGAACAATTGAATCTAACGATTTTTTTCAAGTTCTTTCGTTTAATTATAATAGTTTTTTTTCAAGTTCTCGTTTAAGACAAACAGGACGTGGCACACTAAGAATGAAAGAAAGGCATTTGAGTGGTATAAGAAATTTGCTAAACCCGGCAATTCCAGTAGAAAATGTAATCCTGGGGTCTGCTATGAATAAGCATGGGCGCACCAAAGGACGAAAAAAGGTAATTTGCTAAAAAACGTAGGCACAACTGAGAATGGAAAGATATTGAGCGAAAAAATTTTTGGGTCTCTAATTTATTTAAGCCATATTTTCACTACCTATTTTTTACACACTTTGATTTTGTAGGCAAGTTAAAATTTGCATCAGATTAAAATTTCGATACCAAGTTTTATTAGGGTTAAAGTGAAATATATCATTGTAGCAAGGAATGGCCTGATTGTCTTCTACACTTGATATAGATATGGAGACTAATTATGATTAGAAAAATTGTTTTAGCCAACAGATCGACCTGGTCAACCAGCCCAAACTTTTAAGCATCGATCGTGGCCCACAATTTTTCCATCGCCAATATTATTACTCTACACTATCAAATATGGGCGCTATTCAATAAAAAAAAGGGGGAAATCTCTTTTTAATTCTGGTCAATTTGACCAGATTTAAAAAGAGATTTCTCTCTTTTTTTATTGAATAGTGCCCATATATTGTTTAAAAAATAATCTTCATAATATATTTATACATATCAAATAAATCTATTGAGAAACATTATGTAAAATAAATATGAATAGCTTATAAATACAATAATCAATAGTTATCGTTATGAAATGATTTTTCTATCTGTCTACTAGTACTAAGTTACAGTAATCAGAATTAAATAATATATTTTTTTGGTTTAATTTTGATTCAAGTTAACTCGTTAGTATTTAACTAATCAATATTCAAGTTATAAAATTCTTCTTGAGCTAACTCGAGTCCAAGCTCTATTTTTGGAGACCTAAAATATTAAAGCGATAGTTATAATTAAAAGTTCGACAGGTTTACCCTTGGCAACACATATATAGTACAACCTACAGGAGCAGGTGGGTTGGATCTTTAGATTAGTAACAAATGAGCAGGGTGGGAATAATAAGCAAGTGGGTAATAAACGAAGCAGGTGTAATGAGTGGGTGGGTAATGGGCGCGTAGGTAATGGGCGCGTGGGTAATGGGCTCGTGGTTAATGGGCGGTGGGTAATGGTGAATAGGTAATGGTACTGTAATGGTGAGTAGGTAATGGGTGGGTGGGTAATGGTGAGGCAGGTAATAGTAAAATTAAAATCATTAAAGTCACGTATGTACGTCATATATGATATAAAAATCTCTACATTTACAACTATGATTTTTTATTAAGTAAATTGCATCAAATTTATTTAGTAATTGCAGATCATTTTATTTGGTTGACTTGCGAATTATCAATTAACTTATTTTTTAATAATTTCATCTCATTTTGAAGTGATTTAATCTTTTCTAATTTTGTAGCATACTTAGCCTTAAATTTAGCAAGAAAATATCTTTGCAAGTAATCTGAAACTTGAAAGTACATTAGCAAAAATATATATGCATAAACTTTCGCAAGTTTTTACAGTATATAAGAAAATCATAAACTTATGTAAAATTTAGTATAATACTATATAAGTTTTACGATGTATAAGAAAATTGCAAATTTATATAAAAATTTTATGTAAATTTATAATTTTCTTATGCACTATAAAACTTATGTAATTTTACGCTAAATTTTTTATATAAGTTTACGATTTTCTTATATACCGTAAAAACTAGAGGTGTTACCCAGGTCAGTTGACCTGTACGGGTCACGGATCGATAATTGCTCTAACTCGGGCCAAATGGATCAGATTCAAAATAGGCAAAAACCTATTAAAACTAATATAGCTATATAGCAGAAGATATAATTTACTATATAAATAGTAAAGCTTTTACCTGGGTCAGCTTATTGACGGGTCTTGGATCGAAAATTGGTCTAATAAACTAAGTAATCCAATACTTCCCAAAGTCAAATCACAGCAAGGTGGAGAATTTTTCAATACAAAATTCGAAAATTTTCAGTTTAAATATTTGGAATACAGGCTCTCTCTCCCCTAATAGTTTAATTAAAAATCGTTACATCAATATTTAAGGTTTAATTTAAAAATTTCTGTTTGACTCATTGACTCGGATTATAACCCGGGATAATTCATGACCCGCCCAGGTTGGTATTTTCCGACCCAGGTAAGACCTCTAGTAAAAACTTGCAAAAGTTTATGCTAAATTTTTTACAATTTTTTTATGAACCATAAGAAATCGTAAATTTATGCTAATTTTTTACATAAATATTCAAACCCTTTCGAAATATTTTAGGACTAGAAAACCAAGCTGGATCAATAGATCTGTAATCTGGATCGTGTATTGGACTAATTTTTCATAAATAGGTTGAAATAGTTTGATGATGTTCAAATTCTGTACTACAAAATCAAATTAAATTTTTTGTTTACAATTAGATTTCTATTTTGTTTTTTTTTTACTTTTTTGTTTTCATTTTGTTTTTATTTTTGTTTGATTTTTTGATTTTTTGTTTTTTTTGTTTTCAATTTGTTTTTTTTAATTTTTTTTATTTTTATTTCAGCACTTTACAGAACATCATTGCAAGAAAACCAACAATGTTTCAGTACTTTGCGCATGTCTACTCAGACTTCTAAAACTTAGCAAAAACATACAACTGATTTCCTCAGCAATTTCTAAATTTCCAAGAATGCTTTTTTAGAAAAAAGGTACAAGTTTTTGCAAGTTTTTGCAAGTTCTTGCAAGGTTTTGCTTGCTTTATTTATTTTTTCATTTCATGTTTTTTGGTTTTGTTTTATTTCGACACTTTGTGAAAACAGAACCCTTGTTTTCTAGCACTTTGCAAGAAACCAACAAAGATCTTTTCGACATTTTGCGACTTTTTTGGCATTTTGCAAAAGCATTAACCCAGCTTTCGCGATTTTTGAATTTGCAAAAACACAAACTCTTACTTTAAAGAAATTAGATTTGGAGCTTCGTTTATTTTGTTTTATTAGTTTGCTTATATTTTTTGTTTTTTTTGGTTGTTTTTTTTTTTAAACTTTGCGACTTTTCTGGTACTTTACAAAACAAAGGTTATAGCCAAAACAAAAGAAATAGCCAAAACAAAAACAATAAAAAACAAAGAAGCGAAGATAATAGAGTGAGCAAAAATAAGTGTATAGTGTATATAGTAATAGAATTAAATGCGACGAAGTGCGAAAGTAGTTTAAAATATTTGTAATAATGTAAAAATAATACTATATAATAATGTAATATATAATAAAGTATGTAATATTAATTAAAAATATATATTTAATAGACTGTTGCTAACTTTCATCCTAGGTGATATCACCTATTTCAGAAGTCAGGTCAGAAGTCAGGTCGGAAGTAGTCGGTCCAAAGTACGAGAACATACCAGGACGTAAGATCGAATTTCTGTTCACGTGATTTTCAATAAGCAGCTGGCCAATTAAAATCAGGCTCGGCTTAGTATAATGTAAAGAAAATAAAAATGTTCGCTTTGCAAAAAAACCCATTTATTATAAAAATTAGTCGCTAGCTATGGCTGTCGTCTCCACTCTACTCCTTTATTCTAACCCATACCCTAATCCTAAACTTAACCCGAACCTAACCCTAACCCTAACCCAAATTCTAACATTATTAATTTTTTTGTTATGTAAATAGAAATCGATCCTATGCTCTGACAATTTCAGACAATAAGTTGAAAAAATTTTTTTTATTAAATAAATCGAACTTGAACTACATCAGTATATTATCTAACTAGCACTAATTCTAACCCATACTTTAACTCTAATCCTATAGAACAATATATCAAAATAAACCAAAATTTCATCATCAGTCACTATATTAAAAAAAACCTTGTACCGAAGTTATGTAAGAATCGGTACCGTAGTGATGACACCAAAACAACAATAATACCAAAGTGTTAATACCAACTAATGACACTAGCGACGTATATCAGCAATGAAAAACATCAAAACTGTTATCTATAAACCAAAAAAACAAAGCACTACTAAGTACCACACCAACAAACAATGGCCAAGAAAATTTATAGCACCAAAAAACAACGACACAGTACTAAAAAAGCAAAATATACCAAAAGTAAAATGCCACGAACTAAAAAAAAAGCTCAAAAGTAAAATGCATTGTAACTACAGTCAACTCTCTCTAATCTGAACTGCCAGGACTGCTTTTTTTTACTATGTAAAAATTTGGAAAAGTTCAGTTTTCAAAAAGTTATATATAGCTTATCCAAACTTTATAATAAAATTTACAAATGTTCCAGAAGATTTTGTTCGGTTTAGAGAGAATTTAATAGTGTTCGGTTTAAAGAGGTTCGGTTTAAAGAGAGGCGACTATATATTCTAATGATCTAACTACTAACTAACAGCACAGCAAGCAATGCAATTGTGTAAACAAAACAACAAGTGCCACCAACAAACGATGACCAAGAAAGACGTAATACTAAAAAGAGCAAAACGTATGTGAAATGCTACAACCTAAAAAAAACGTTCAAAAGTAAAATGCATTCTGACTATACGATACTGAAGCAATGACACCAAGCAACGGCAACACCAAAGCAACGATGACACCAAAGCAACAATACCAACTAACAACACCAGCAACGACAAAAATCATCAAAACTGTTATCTAAAAGCCAAGAAAGCAAAAGTCAATACTGCAATAAACTAAAAGCAACTATAGTAAAAAAAAAAAAATACTTATCCCTTATTTTGTAGGGGTTCGCAAGCAAATTTGCCTGTATAATTACTATAAATATACCTCTGATCTAGTTTTTTAATCATTTAAGATATTTAAATAAAATTTGGTATTATAATCTTTAAGAACAAGAATTATATTTTTGAATTATTTAAACTTATATTATAAGACAAAAAGTTTATGTTGCTTATAAGCTGAAAATATTAAATTTTAAAGAAATTTTTTAACCAAAAAAATATTTTACAATATTTTGGCGAATTCTTTAAATATTGGTTTTAAAAATATAGTTTCTTATACAACTTTGTAGTTTATATAAAGGATGACAACTTTCATTATTTGACTTTAAATGATTTACTTGTAAAAATTAGGACTTGTATTAGAAGTAAAAATTTTTTTTATAGACGGGAACATAAAATTTGAGAAAACCTAAAGAAAAAATTCTATAGTAAAAGTTCCAAAACAAAAACTTTAACTTTTATTACACCAAAGTTTTTTAATAATTTTAAAAAAAATTTATAATAAAGTTGATAAAACAGAACTAATATTATATTTTTTACTTAGAAAGTATATAGCTAAAATTAATATTTAAGGTTTTATTTAAAAAATTTAAAATTTTAAAATTTTCGTAGCCAAATATGCCTGCATAACAAATTAAGGGATAGATCTGATGCTATATAACTAGTATGATCATGTAAACAATAATGATCACCTGATATAGGTGATATCACCTAGGGTGAAAATTAGTTATAATCTATTTAATAAATATAAAATATAATGTATAATAAGAGTAAATAAAAAATATAAAATTTTATATTAAATTGTGAAACCTTGTGAAATATTGCGAAAAACTGTAAAAAAGTATAATTATATAAATATGTATATCATTTATTTATTTTTTAAAAAATTTTAAAAATTTGCGAAAATTTGCAAAATATTGTAAAATATTGTGAAAACATCACAAAATATACGAAAATATTACTCTTGTGATCCTGCAACCCCCTAAAGGGGCATTTTCTTATTAATCTATTTTGTAATATTTTGCATTGCATCATAATATTTTCAAAATATTATGACAATAACTTATATAAGATTACATATATATAATTCACTGATGTACTATAGCGTAAACTTATATAATTATTACCCCTATATAATACTCCGAACTAATCGTAAGTTTTTTGCAAGTTTACGCTCGCGTAAAAACTTGCGGAGGTTTACGCATATTTTTTTTTGCTGATGTACCTAACTCTGAGTTTAATTATCTATTCTCATCTATAAGCTAAAATGCATATTTGAAAAGTTTTTTTTATCTATATCAGCCTGATTTAAGTTATGACATAATTGACTATTTTTCTGATTGATATTTTTACTAAATTTTGAATATACTACTATATTTGCAAATTTTTATATTCACTACTTAGTTTAGAATTAGTTTTAGTACTATTTCATAATGCCTTCTTAAGCTCTAGTTTTCAAATACTACCAAGTTGATAGCCCTTCACCAAAATGGTATCTCATAATATATGTATATTGACTATATACAAGTATTAAAATTTAGTAATGGCAAAAAATATCATATTTCATATACTCATATTATAGAGTATATGTATTGTTATAGAATAAGTTATAGTTAATTTTGGTAGAAATTAGTTAAGAAATTAGAGCTTAATAAGGAAATTTTGTAATAACTGTATTTAGTAATAGTGATAAGCAAAATTGATGCGCAATGACACTCAATGACGCTTAGCGACGCTTAACGACGCTTAGCGACGCTTAACGATGCTTAGTGACGCTTAACGACGCTTAGCGATGCTTAACGACGCTTAGTGATGCTTAATGACGCTTAGCGACGCTTAATGACGCTTAGCGACGCTTAGCTCAATAGATATATAAACCCATCTTATTTCTCTTAGTTTTAGACAGATCCAGACATTGTATTTTATATTTATCTTTATATTTATTATCCTCCTCATATTAATAATAAACTCTTGAGATTTCTAAGGAACAGACACCTTGGAATAGCCCTCTTGTTAAATTAATAAACTGTCTATTATCTCTTGTTGTTTATACCGAACTGCCTTAGAGAAGTGTGTAGTTTCTTATAGACATAAAAGAAACTGTACTTCCCTCTTGCACACTGCCTCACACCCAAAGTAAGGGATCTCAGGAGCCGTGTGATTGTTACTTTATCGGAATTAAAGAAGGCTTCCGGTACTATAACATTTGGTGCCTTCTGGCGGAAACCTATTTAAATTATTGGATATTATTAAAGAATTTGGAAATCTTATTGTTACTTTTTGCAGAAATTTAATTATTTTTTGGCTGTTACTAACTCTCTTGTTGCTTAATTGCACTCTTATTATTTTCTTATTACTTACTTGAAATTTTCTTTTTTTTTTTGGATATTAACTACTTACTATATTTTGAAGATTAAAACTTTGTTAACAACTTACTGCTAACTTTTATTTTTGGAGATATTTTATTATTCTTTTATTAGTTTCCTTGAGACTTGGAAACTGCCTTCTCTATATGAATAAAGCATATGAACTATACTTAGAACAAATTGAAGTACACGAAACAAGTCATCCTTCCTCACTCGCAGTAGACGTTTTACAAGCCTACCATCCTGATTTATCCTGTACTATCTGTTATCCTGTTGCTAATTTATACCGTCCCTTTCGACGATTTTGGGGAACATATCGAGACAATTATTTTGCTACCCAATATTCACAAAAGACAAAAAACACTTACTGTGTTTTAGTTACTGCTACTGATTATAATACTGCTAGAGCAGCTGCTAGAGACATTGTTTTTAGTTGCCGCTATAACAACGACCTTTTAGACCCAAAAGAAGTCATTGCTGGATTACTTCTTGCACATACCCCCTATACTCTTGCACCTATCTTATCTCTTAATTTTGAAGCTACCCTACTTGATCTTCATATCAAGGACCTCTTACCTTCTACGCCTGCTTCAACTCAACTAAGGACTGAAAACCTTCTATTTGATTTTCAAAATCAATTAGGAAGAACTGAATTAAACTTTACGTTTCTCCACCCAGATCTATATTTACTTTAGGGCCTAAACAATTAGCTGACACTGGTGTTGGGTTTTCCACTAATACTTATATACCAATCCCTCCAAGCCTTGCACTTTCTTCTTCACCTATCTCAGAAATTCCCTATTATTATATTCGAGAAACTACTCCTCCTCCACGAAATCGCCTCTTTCGCTATTTACAACAAACCTTTTCTCCTGCTCGCACAACTGTTCCTCCACCTCCTCCTGTAACTGAATTTTACTCTACTGTTAATTTAGATATAAATGTTACTCCATGTCATACATCTCCATTACTTAATACACCTCCTCTTAACAACCAAAACTTAATTGATCCACTTGATCATTATATTCAAAACCAAGACGCTACTATTGTTAGAGCTGACTCCCCTCCACAATTCGAGGAAATAAATTTACAACCTCTTGTTGAAGAATTAAACCCTATCTTACTTCCTAACCAACTAGAAAATCTAATGGGTAATCAGGCTTTATGAACTGCTGCACAAGCCATAACTGATTTTGCTAATGCCCTTGGACAAAGCTCTGAGAAAACTCTCATAACTGTTGCAGATTTTTATGGAGATGGAACCCAAGACCCTGCTGGCTAAAGGAATTTAGAAGAGCCGCTACTGCTAATAAATGGAGTGCTGAACGGAAACTCTAACTTGCTTCTGTGTACCTTAAAGGGGTTGCTCTGGACTGGTACACCGCTCTAAACCCAGTACCCAATGCTTTCAATAATCATCAGCAAATTTTATATATAGATATATATCGATTACTAACCGATAGAATATATATCGATACCCATACCCCCTGCCGATTACTATCGATAATAATAATAATCAATATATATCGATATTAATCGATATATATCGATACCTATCACCACTGCCGATTTTTATCGATAATAGATATATATTGATATTAATCGATATATATCGATACCCATCACCCCTGCCGATTACTATCAATAATAATAATAATCGATATACAAGTCAAACTCGTTATAGTGAAGTGGTCGGTTCCATTAATAAAAATTTTTAAAAAATTCACTATATCGAGAGTTTATTAGTAAATTCACTATATCGAGAGAATTTTATATAGAATGGCTTAGGGTCCAAATTCACTATATCGAGATTTTAATTAGTCTTCACTATATCGAAAGTTCACTATAACGAGAGTAACTTGTATATCAATATTAATCGATATATATTGATATATAGGGGATGGCTAAAGCCATGTACCCACGTGATTTTTTGAAATTTTAGTTAAAATTCATATCAGAGTCTGTTTAGCATTAGGGTCGGGGTTAGGGTTAGAACCAATACAGGTAAAATTACCTTCCCGACATTTTTTATTAATGGCCCAAGATAGGTTTAGAATGCCATTTTTATGTTCTTGCGTTTTTTTTGTTTTTTGACTTCTTCGGGCTGATTCGTGTAAACAAAATTTCGTGACTCCGTTTGGTTGATTTATATGAAAATGTCACGTGAGTACATGGCTTTAGACGACCCCGATATATATCTGATATAATATCAATTAATAATTATTATATTCACATAATCATGCTTTTTGAACATTTTACAGGTTTTCACAAGTTTTCGTAAGTTTTCGCAATTTAATTATCCCTTAATTTGTTATGCAGGCATATTTGTCTGCGAAAATTTTAAAATTTTAAATTTTTTAAATAAAACCTAAAATATTAATTTTAGCTATATACTTTCTAAATAAAAAATATAATATTAGTTCTGTTTTATTAAAATTATTAATAAACTTTGATGTAATATAAGTTTAAAGTTTTTGGTTTGGAACTTTTACTATATAATTTTTTCTTTAGGTTTTCTCAAATTTTATATGTTCCCGTCTATAAAAAAAATTTTCACTTCTAATACAAGTCCTAATTTTTACAAGTAAATCATTTAAAGTCAAATAATGAAAGTTGTCATCCTTTATATAAACTACAAAGTTGTATAAGAAACTATATTTTTAAAACCAATATTTAAAGAATTCGCCAAGATATTGTAAAATATTTTTTTGGTTAAAAAATTTCTTTAAAATTTAATATTTTCAGCTTATAAGCAACATAAACTTTTTGTCTTATAATATAAGTTTAAATAATTCAAAAATATAATCCTTGTTCTTAAATATTATAATACCAAATTTTATTTAAATATCTTAAATGATTAAAAAACTAGATCAGAGGTATATTTATAGTAATTATACAGGCAAATTTGCCTGCGAACCTCTACAAAGTAAGGGATAAATTTTTATTTATTTATTATTATTATTATATTATTTTAATTTATTAAATATACAATAATCACAAGTTTTCTTATTTTTTTATTATATATTATATTTTAAATATTACATATATTATATATTATTATAAAAAAAATGACAAAAAAAAATAAATCCAAAAAAACGAAACCAATAAAAATTAAAAAAATGCAACCAAAAAAAATAAACTATTATATTCTTTATATTCACTCATATTGCTTATATTCGTTTATATTTACTTATATTTGCTACTTCTTGCAAAGTGCCAGAAAGTTAGGTTGTTTTCTTGCAAAGTTCTGAAAAAAGTAAAGAATAAATAAAATAAAATAAAATAAAAAAAAATAAGTAAAAACAAACAAAAAATAAAAAACAAAACCGAAAAATAACAAAAAAAACAAAAACAAAAAAAAATAAACTATTATATTTCGCTCATATTCGCTTATATTTAATTATATTCGTTTATATTCGTGACTTCTTGCAAAGAATTGATGTTCTTGTAAAGTGCTGGAAAGTCAAGTCGTTTTCTTGCAAAGTTTTGAAAGAAGTAAAGGATAAATAAAATAAAATAAAGTTAAAAAATAGGGGAATTTACATATAGGGCCCAAAAATGAAAATAATTACAAATACGGGCCCAAAATAAAAATAATTTCAAATAGGGGCCCAATTTTTGAAAAATATTACAAATAAGGGCCCAAAATGATTTTATATAATACGAACCCGTGATCCAAGCCTCCCTTGCCACAAGTTTATTAATGACGTATTATATTTAAGGGGTATATTTAAATCAGTATAAGTAAAAAATACAAAACAAAGCTTACCTATCCTTTTGCTACGAAACTTTTCGCTTGTATTTTCTACCTTAACAAACGTATTTCTATTTAGCCTGCTTTTTACAAAAACTAGCTTCAAGTATGACACTGCAGGTTGGCATGATATTTCCTAATATGGAAAACGTTCGCTCTGCTCTGGACTGTTATTCTGTCGAATCCTCCTTACCTTACAAGTTCAAGACAAACAAGCCTAATAAATTACTTGTCATTTGCCCTTCAAGTGAAACCAGTACATGTCCTTTTACCATTTCTGCTAATAAGCGTAAAGATGGTTATATACATATTGTAAAGGTGATCCATCATGATTCAACTTGTCCAACCTTTACAGAAACATTCAAAGCACATGGGTCTTTCCTTAAAAAGTTTACTGCACCATTAGTTGAGGATGTAGCAGCAATTCGACCTCATGATATTATAAATCATGTTCGCTCTGAAGTAGAGGCAGAAACATCGTATATGGGAGCCTGGAGAAATAGAGCAGTTAACAAAAAACGTGGAGCAGAGGAAGTAGATAAGAGTTACCAATATATAAAGCCACTGCTTGATAATTTACTTATTGCAAACCCCGGAAGTATTACTTCATTTGAGATTGATACAGAAAATCGATTTAATCGTGCATTTCTATGCTTATACCCATGGATTAAAGCCACTGAACATTGTAAATCTGTATTTACTTTTGATGCTTGCCATTCAAAATCGAGTTATAAGGGTGTTTATCTTGGTGCAAATACAACTGAAGGCGAAGGCAAACTTGTTCCGGTAGCATTTGCAATTTGTTCGATTGAAAATTCTAATAATTGGACGTGGTTTTGTGAACTTCTCCATACAGCTCTTTCAACAATCAATACAAATGAAACTGTGATTATAAGTGACTGTGAAAAGGTATATTAATTTGCTTACAATAAAATTAAAAAAAATTAAAAAATTAATATCGTACTATAACATCAAAATATATAGGGTATTGCTGATGCTGTATGAACAGAACTTTCTAATGCCTTTCACGCACATTGTGTTTGGCATATTGAGAAGAATGTCAACACAAAGTTCAGAACCAAACTTGGGGATAAAATCTGGGCCACGGCAAAGGCATTATGTGTAGAAGATTTTGAAAATATTATGAAAGACATCTCTAAACTACATACCGAAGCTGCCATTTATCTCAATGAAATACCACCTGAAACGTGGACTCTTAGTAAATGCCCCTGAAATAGATTTGGTCATCTTACATCCAACACATCAGAGTCTTTTAATTCTTGGCTATTTGATGAACGTCTTGTTGAGCCATTTGAGGCAATTCTTTTACTTGTACACAAAATCAATACATTATATTATAATCGGCGTACAACATACTTTTCAGTGGATACAATATTACTACAAAAAACCACCCAGCAGCTTCAATCTGTTATCAACAGATGTCGAAACCGAATGGTATATCAAATCGATGTATCAACCTTTGAAGTAAAAAGTGATAATGGCAACTTCCGTATTGTAGACCTTGCTTTATTAACTTGTACCTGCTGGCAATTTCAAGAGTATCAGTTTCCTTGTGTGCATGCCTGTGCCGCTATTCTTAAAACACATCAGCAGCCATCACAATTCATACATTTTACATATCATATTACCACTCTTAAAAATGTTTACAAGGAATTGGTTTATCCTGTTGATGCAGAAATGTGTCTTCCTGATGAAAAACTTTACCACCAGCTGCAATTAAACAGGCTAGACGTCCACGAAAAACTCGTTTACGTAGTCGTGGAGAAATGGCACCAGAGGACCAAGTTACTTGTGGAGAATGTGGTAAAAAAGGTCATAATTCACGCACTTGTGGTCGGAGATACCAGGAGAAGTAAAAACTTATTTTATATAGGCGTGAATTAGCATTTATGTAATCTTAATAAATGGTGATTGATTTATAATAAAATTGATATAAGTTTAATACACCTCATAGTAAATAAAGTCATTGTTCTTGTTCTTTTCTTTTAATCGATTTCGCATTTTGCTTTACCAAAAAATTAATTAAGTTACTCTAATATCAGTGCGGCGCAGCAATCCCGTAGTCACATTTTTTCTAACAAATTAAAGATTTGGGCCCTTATTTGTAATATTTTTCAAAAATTGGACCACTATCTGAAATTACTTTTATTTTGGGCCCGTATTTGTAATTATTTTCATTTTTGGGCCCTTATATATAAATTCCCCTAAAAAATAAGTAAAAAAAAAGAAAACAAACAAAAAACAAAAATGTAAGCAAACTAAATAAAAAAATAAAAAAGCTCTTAATCTCCATTTTGAGTTCGTGTTTTGCAATTCAGAAATCGTCGAAGGTTTTCGCAAAGTGCCGGAATAAAATAAATTAATAAAAATAAAAACAAAAACAAAAAACATGAAACGAAAAAATAAATAAAACGAAACCTTGCGAAAACTTGCGAA
>QKWP01001003.1:77327-113140 GCA_003550325.1 Gigaspora rosea
CTATATAAATGGGAATATGGCAGGCTCTGGTAGGTTTAGGTCGTGGATAAATAGTCCAAGTCTCGGTACTTAAGTAGATAGTACAAAGATTGTAAGCAGTAATGTGTAATGATCAATATATATCTAATAAAGTCCAGAGTAGTGATGCCACCGAAATTGATTTTTGAAAAAGGCCTATTTCGTCTTTATTAGAAAAAATTAAAATTTTTTATAAGGAAGAGCAGATAAAATTTATATAGATATATTCCTTATAATTTCGTCTATTCAAAAAAAGTATCAAATAATTTCGTCTTTCAAGTAAAATAAATCAAAAACAATTTCGTCTTCAAATTTTAATTTCGGGTTTTAGAACCCGAAATGCTTTTGTCCTCATGTATAGTCCAGAGGCATGACCTCACCTTAACAACAAAAAAAAAAAAAAAAAGAATTAAACAAGAGGACTTAGACTTAATATAGAAAAGTGTACCTTCTGGATGCACCAACTACCCTTTCTAGGACACCTAATCTCTGCTAAAGGTATCGCCCCTGACCCTCAAAAAGTAGAAGCTGTCCAACGGATTCAACCTCCTAGAAACCTTACAGCCCTTTGATCTTTTCTTGGACTTGCAGAATACTATCGCCAATTTATTCAAAAATTTTCATCTATTGCTCGTCCTTTAAATTCTCTTCTGCAAAAAGATGAACCCTATTACTGGCAGGATAAACAACAAAAAGCTTTTGAAGAGTTAAAATCTAGACTTATTACTGCCCCATATTAGCCTACCCAAACTTTAAAAAGACATTTATTTTTGCTACCGATGCTTCTTACAATGGCTTTGGAGCCACACTAAGCCAACTAGATAGATATGGGAAAGAACACCCTATTGCCTATGCTAGTAAAAGTTTGCGAAAAGAAGAAATGAATTATGCAGCAACTGAACTTGAATGTGCTGCAGTTGTATGGGCAATAGAACATTTTCATAAATATTTAGATGCTACAAAATTCATCTTAATTACAGACCACTCAGCATTGAAATGGCTACGTACTGCTGAACCCAAAGGAAGAATTGGAAGATGGATCTTGAAGCTCCAACCATACAATTTTGGAATTATTCATAAACCAGACCGAATTCACTCGAATGTTAATGCTCTCTCACGGTTACCGACTCAGACAATTATACCTGCTAAATCTTATGAATCTTGACCAATATAATAATCTTTACCACTATTTGGACACAGACCAATTTCCAGATGAACTTACTGACCAAGAACAGAAACGACTTATGACCCAGGCTAAATATTTTGAAATTAGACATCATCTTCTCTATAAGAAAAATAGAAGAAACCCAGACAGACCTCTTAGAGTTATTAAATGGACAGAAGTCAAACCAGTATTATATATGATGCATAAGCACCCCACTGCTGGACATTTGGGAACAGACGCTATGTTTTATAAAATATCTGAACGATATTATTGGGATCAAATGTATCGAGATATTCAAGAATATGTGAAGACTTGTGAGAAATGCCAACGAAGACAAAAAGATTATAGAAAAGAACCTTTGCACCCAATACAAATAGGAAGAGCTTTCGAATGTGTTGGAATTGACCTTGTAGGCCCTTTGCCTATAACTAATCGAAACAATCGATATATTATTGTTGCTACTGAATACCTAACACGATGGCCTTAAGCTCGTGCTGTCCCAGATGCTAGTGCTAGTACACTTGCTCAGTTTATTTTTGAGGAGATAATTTGTAGACATGGAACTCCAAAAATTATCTTATCAGACCAAGGTCGCAATTTTATTAGTGAAACAATTAGAGTTCTCTGTAAGAAATTTCTTATCAAGCATAAATTTTCTTCCCCCTACCATCCTCAGACAAATGGTATGGTAGAAAGATTTAATAGAACATTGTGTGAATCACTTGCGAAAGTAAAGGGAGATGATGATTAGGATTTGTATATACCTGCTGTTCTTTTAGCATATAGGACAAAAAGACATGCTACCACAGGATATACCCCCTTTCAACTTATCCCTTAGATTGTAGTAGAACACAGGCAAATTTGCCTGCATTTTTGCACTTTTTTAGCTCTGATTTACTTTTTTAAAATACTAAAATAATTAAATAAAACTTTGTACAATTATATTTGAAAATAAGGATTACTTTTTTGCAAAATTAGTTTTTATATTATAAGAAAATAAATTATAGTTACATATAAGCTGAAAATAGATAATTTTAAGAAAAAATTTTTTTAAAAAATTTTATTACAATTTTTCTGCGATCTTATTTAGTTTTAGTTTTAGAACTATAGTTCTTAAGACAATATTGTAGTTTATATAAAGGATGACAACTTTCATTATTGCAACTTTAATGATTTACTTGTAAAAATTAAGACTTGTATTAGAAGTAAAGATTTTTTTTATAGACGGAAACATATAAAATTTGAAAAAATCTAAAGAAAAATTTTAATAGTAAAAATGCCAATACAAGAACTTTAAACATTTATTATATTAAAGTTTTCTAATGATTTTAAAAAAATTTTATAACAAAGATACTAAAACAAAACTTAAAGAATATTTTTTACTTAGAAAAGATATGGCTAAAATCAATATTTAAAATTTTATTAAAAATTTTAAAATATGCAGGCAAATTTGCCTGTGTTACAATCTAAGGGATATATGGGAGATATGCTACCTTACCAATCGAAGCACTTTTCCCAGTAGAACCTATAAAAATTGATGATAAAATAGACTTACAAGAAAGTAACCTTTAACGTGCTTATGATTTAATAGAGAAATTACCAAATTATCATACTCAGGCTAGACAAAATACTGAACGATCATAGCAGAAACAAAAAGTCTGTTTTGACGCCAATACTCGAATAGAGACATTTGAAATTAGTGATAAAGTATGGATACAAAGAAAGGAACTAGAAGCCTCTTGATCAGCCAAATTCGAAGACAAAAGATTTGAACCTTTCCTTATCCATGAGAAATTAGATAATGGTGCTTATAAATTACGGACAATAGAAGGAAAAATATTACAAAAATATTATAATAGTGATCGTCTTGCTAAATATCACGAGCCACAAACATGGGAACCAGTAGTTGTTATTGATTCCCCTGGAAATTTCTAAAAGAAATTTGATCTACAAGAGGATGAAACACACAATTTAATTCGTAAAACCTCAAAATATATTTATACAACTACCCCTTTTGGAATTTTCCCAAAAATGACCACCCCTACATTACAACCTCAAACCTTGTTAGCCCTACAATACCTTTTTCAGACATGGAAACAAGATAATGTTGCCCAAAATTATGCATTGTGGATTACATCACAATGTGTATGGTTATGTGATAATAATGATACCACTCAGACTATTGACCTTACTAATGTAATTACTTCTTTTCTTGAGCCAGACTCAAATAATTTTCTGAACACTATAGAAGACACAGAACAATTAGAAATTAATTTACCAGAAGTAAATGACACAGAAGAAATAAACCCAAACTTGGAATTAGATGACATACAAGAAGAAACATTGCTAGTTCCAATTATTCATCAAGAAGAAGTCGCCCCTGCTCCATTATCTGAAAATTAAGCAAAATTATATCCAACCTTGTAGACCTCTAACTCAGACATCTATTCCTCCGTATACTGGAATAACGTATCAAGAGAAATTGCAAAAAATTCTCAAACGAATTAAAACTCGAACTAGAAACAGACAAGACCAAATTAAGCTGCTCGAAGCTTATTATTATCTTGGTAACCTTATAGACAAGTACCCTAATGATTATGAAGATATTCAATCTATAATTGAGAAGACTCAAGGAGAAAGAAGAGCCCGGGACATATGGAAGTGTGCCAAACGGATGAAATTGCTTTTCTCCAACCGACCTATAGAGAACATCTTTCGAACAACCTATATTACTTATACAATGATTACAAGGTTAACCGATACCGAACTTTCTCAAGTCTTTCCCCAAATTAGAACTCACTGAGTTCGTTCTTAAAGGTGAGAGAAATGTTATAGAATAAGTTATAGTTAATTTTGGTAGAAATTAGTTAAGAAATTAGAGCTTAATAAGGAAATTTTGTAATAACTGTATTTAGTAATAGTAATAAGCGAAATTGATGCGCAATGATACTCAATGATGCTTAGCGACTCTTAACGACACTTAGCGACGCTTAACAACGCTTATCGACGCTTAACAACGCTTAGCGACGCTTAACGACGCTTAGTGACGCTTAATGACGCTTAGCGACGCTTAACGACGCTTAACGACGCTTAGCGACACTTAGCTCAATAGATATATAAACCCATCTTATTTTTCTTAGTTTTAGACAGATCCAGACATTGTATTTTATATTTACCTTTATATTTATTGTCGCGGATGATGCTGAATTCGGATGATGCTGAATTCCACGTGACTCGTGCCTGTACATCGTATCATGTGATAAAAAATCAGCGTCCTAAAAATTCTGAATTTACAATCAAAACAAATTGATTCACTAGGGTTCGGGACTTGGTATTCGGGCGTTAGGGTTAGGGTTCGGGTATTTGGTATTAAGAGTTGTTTTAATTTTATTTTAGAGTTCAGGACTTGGTATTTGGGTGTTAAGGTTATTAGAGTTCGAATACGTTGTTTTGATTTTATGTTACATCAAACCTTGAATTTTAATTTAAGTAAAA
Organism: Gigaspora rosea; assembly: GCA_003550325.1. NCBI lineage: Eukaryota > Fungi > Glomeromycota > Glomeromycetes > Diversisporales > Gigasporaceae > Gigaspora > Gigaspora rosea. The sequence continues at coordinate 82,006 of QKWP01001003.1, forward strand.
GACTATATAAAGTTTTTATTTTTATTTACAAATAAACTTTCAATTTCTTTATATTTACAAAGAGATCTAAAAAATCCATCGCTTCTAGAAAATTTCCCGCCTTAAAAAAAACCGTTTTACTTCTTTTTCGATTTTTTTTTTTTCGATTTTTTTTTTTAAAAAAAAAAGATCCATCCTTCTTGAAAATTTCCCGCCTTAAAAAAAATCGTTTTTACATTTTTTTTTTTAAAAAAAAAAAATTCAAAAAAAAGAAGCTTCGCCCACCCACCCACCTATTTAAATGCTGCAATGATCAGTTTCGTACGGCCTTGACTCATTTAATGGGAACCCGAACTTCTTCGCCATTCATTTCAACAATCGCGGTTTGATTGTTTGATGCAAGTAATTTAAATACACCTCGTTGGGAATAGGTTGGTTGTAACTTTCTTTTTCTAGTTTGCTGATTCATATTGTGATCTGGCGCAATAGCAATTGTGGTCCCGGCTTTGATTGTGTTGTTAGCCATTTTTTTTCTATGCACACTACCTTGCTGATATATCCTTGCACGATACTTCCCAAGCGATGTATTGATAGATTGACGAAGTTTCAACATTTGTGAAATACGTTCTTTCACGGCTTCGGACTCAACAGTCTGAGCAGTTACAGTAATGGGGGTGGTAGTGGTTTCGGTGGTGGTGGTTTCTTCTGCAGTAGTGGTTTCGGTGATGGTGGTTTCGGTGATGGTGGTTTCGGTAGTAATAGCTTCCAGAACGTCTTCCTCAATGAAATTCTCAGGGGCACCTATTATAAAAATAAACAAATGTTCAGTGTTATAATTCTAAAACTTAATTCTAAGCCCTAAACACTAGTTAATAGGGTTAGAATCGGGTTAGGGTTAGTATAGGGTTAGAATCGGGTTAGTATAGACTATCCTAACCCGATTCTAACCCTATCTAACCCGATTCTAACCCTATCCTAACTCTAACCCGATTCTAACCCTATTTTAACTCTATTCTAGCTCTACTAAGCCTAACCCTATTCTATCTATCTCTACCTAACAAGTTGAATGTTAACAAACCAGTTGTGCTAGGAGTATCATAGACACAATGCATTTTCCATCTGAAGAGTGCTTCGTGTGGTGTTCGACCATGTGCTGTATGGACCGTAGAGTTATACGACATGACAAATACGTCGATTACATTCATCCAGTTTTTTCGTTGCAGTTGATTATATTGATCCCAGAGCAATTTAGTGAAACCACGGCCCACAGTCTGATTAAGTCGTTCGATTTGCCCTTGTGACTGTGGGTGCTGGGGTCGACCATGTCTAATTGTAATGTTCAGGGCCCCACAAATCTGGGTAATTATGTTTGAAACAAATTCCTTACCTTTATCACTTTGGAGGACTGCGGGAGGCCCAAGGATCTTGAATACATCCTTAAGGAGGTGTGCCTCAACCGTTCCTGCTTCCTTGTTTTTAATTGGGACTGCGACGAGAAATTTAGAAAACACGCAGACACACGTAAGGAGCCAAGAAAACCCGTCATTCTCTTTAGCAAAATCGCGGAAATCGACCAAGTCGATTTGAATGTGCTGCCAAGGACCCAGCGACACTACAGACCTTACGTCGGTTTTTCTTTGATCAAGGTATTGATAGCACAGATGGCACATTCGTTAACGTATATTTTTACCTCATCCTGTGTAATTCCTATGTGTTTTTCCGAAATCGCGAAAAAAGTTTTATGGTATTCGCAGTGATTTGCCTGATTATGAAAGCGTTCCAAAATTATAGCACGCATTTCTACATCGTATTTGGGGATTATACGGCGTTTTTCTGAATTGACCACACCATTCTTTACAACCGGCTTAATGTAAAGAATTCTATTTTCATCGACTTCAAAATTTTTGTAGCGGCGAATGAAGTTGGTTTTTGCAGTGCTTCCGAGGGGGTTCTTTTTAATACTATCCGGGACAGTTCCTGATTGAAGATATTCGACTATCGTCTAATACTCCTCTATTGTTTCGGGGATTTTTGGAATTGCCGGCATGTTAAAAAAAAAAAAAAAACCTTATCAAAACTTGAAGGTTTTTTTTTTGCAGGTATGGTATTGCTTCTTGGGTGGGTGGTGGGCGTTACTTTTCTTGGGTGGGTGGCGAATGTTTTTTTCTTCGGTAGGTTGCGAGTGTTTCTTTTCTTGGGTGGGTGTGAGATTTTTCTTGGGAAGGGTAGGTGGGTGTCGCTTTTCTTGAGCGGGTAAACTGGGACTGGGCGATTGTTTTTTTTTTTTGTTGATGATTATGTTACATGATCAATTTTCGGAAACTATCGGATACGATGTACGGTCGCGAGTCACGTGGAATTCAGCATCATCCGAATTCAGCATCATCCACGACATTTATTATCCTCCTCGTATTAATAATAAACTCTTGGGATTTCTAAGAAACAGACACCTTGGAATAGCCCTTTTGATAAATTAATAAACTGTCTATTATCTCTTGTTGTTTATATCGAACTGCCTTAGAGAAGTGTGTAGTTTCTTATAGACATAAAAGAAACTATACTTCCCTCTTGTAGCTTCTCTTGCACACCGCTTCACGCCCAAAGTAAGGGATCTCAAGAGCCGTGTGATTGTTACTTTATCGGAATTAAAGAAGGCTTCCAGTACTGTAACAGTATTAAATAATAAATACTGGCATTTTTTGAAAATTGTATTTCGAAAATATTAAATAAACTCCAGTATTTTTCAAATTATTATTCAAAATACTAGATAAAAACTGATATTTTTCAAAAATTATTGCTATTCTTTGGTTATTTTTGAATTTTTTTTTGTAATTATAAAAAGAATGAAACATATAATAGCAAAATATTATTGTACAGGTATACCATATTTATATCTAGATGCAGTGTTGGGCTGGACATTGGACATGGACATTGGACCACACATGTCCAGTCCAGTCCAATCCATTGGACCAGAAGGGGTTGGACATTGGACATTGTGTAACATTAAATTAGTAAATAATCATGTGACAATTGGCCAATCAAATTATAAATTTTTGTACTATTTTACTTGATTTATAATATACTTTTATACAAAGAAAAATTCAAATAATTTAACAATTAAAGATTAACTATAGTTACTACTATAGTTTCTAAAAATAAGCTACCCCTTTTGAATGATTTTAGACACAAAAAATCCAGGGTAGCTTATTTTTAGATATAATCAATTTTTGGTCAATCACCAATAGTCACTACATAGTAAAGTCTAAATTCTACTATGTAAATCAATTATTAGCACTTAAAAAACTTTTTTGGGAACTCACTATACATAATCTAAAAGTTTCATCAAAATAGGGGCACCTTTTATTATTTGGCTTTTAATTTTTACATTCAGTGAATATATTTTGCTAATAAAATTTTAATCTTTTTGCTAAATGTAAAAATTAAAAGTTAATTAATAAAAAGTTATCCAATTTTGTTAGAATTTTAGGATATATGTATTTAATCTTCTGAATAAGTTTACTTAAGTGGCTTTAATTGATTTGTTTAGTAAAGTTTGGACTTTACTATGTAGCAACTTTCATCAATCATGAAGTTGCTTATTTTTGAGTTAAAAGAATTTATTGGCCTAAAGAGAGTAGCTTATTTTTGGAGGTAGCTTATTTTGGCAATATAATTTCTGTAATTGTAATAGAATCAGCTTAATTAATAGTAATATTAATTATTATAAAATTACTACATATATAATATTAATTATTATAAAATTACTACATATATAATATTAATTATTATAAAATTACTACATATATAATATTAATTATTATAAAATTACTACATATATAATATTAATTATTATAAAATTACTACATATATTTATAGTAAAACACAATCTAAGTTTGACAATTTGGATTGATTCTTTAATCCAAATAAATTTAGATATCCCAATTAGATATTTTTAATCAGATTGGTCAAAGAACTTGAATACCAAATCTAAGAATATGTTTAAATGCCAACTTTAAATATGTATAATCTAATGCAATTCAATTTGGCTTTGATAGAATTCAGATGATCTATCAAAAATAGAATTGAAGCATTATATTATAATTTTAGTATAACTTATTGATAATAAAGTTATATATTAAATAGAATTCTTTTATTGCTCGGGTTTATATAGAATTCTATTGCAACTTATACTAATTTAGAATTAATTTAATTCTTTTATTATATATATTTAAATAGAATTTTTGTTGTAGCTTATATAATAAATAATTTTAAAAATTTTAGTAAATAGTTGAACATATTGAACCTGGACTATGTCCAAGCATATGTCCAATGTCCAATCCAGTCCAATCATGTTAAAATTAGATGGACATATGTCCAATGCCAACACTGTCTAGATGTACTTGAGAAAATAATTCATTTTCAAGGAACAATTAAAAATGCTTTTAGAGAAATAGCTAGAAAATATAAAACTTCAATTCATCAAATTTATGAAATCTGAAAATTGTATGCTCAAGAATTATCTTTGCACAAGCAACAAATAATACAAAATGTTGGTTCTTCTAAAGTAGTACTTATATCTAAAAATAATACCCTAGATAAGCATACAAAAAAGAAGGAGATTCAAATCTGTTTGCATGCCTGATTTGCATTCTGATAGTAAAAATCTAATAAAAAAGATAAATGAAAAATTATAAGTAAAAAAAAAAGCTATATACTCTCTATTATCAGATATCTCACAAAAGTTCAAAGATGTTCTGCTTTTATATAAACAGACAAATAAAAAGATAGAAAAAGTCAAAGTCCAGAGTCATACTCTTACTTCATAGCTAACTAGAGCTGGTATTAGCAACCTGCATTAGTGAAACTAGCTCTGCTAACAAGTTATTATACTAAGCTTATAAGTTATTATAATACCCAATCATTTCAGAAACTGATTGAATCAGTGATAGTAAATGATTTAAAATAACACAAATAATTCAAATGACTAGTGACCAGTCATTGGGTTATTTCAAAAACCAGATGACCTGTTATGGTTATTTGAAATCCCATAATGCAGCCGACCAATCAGAATGTGTATCATGTAGATCACATTTATTTTTTAATTTTTTTTTATAACTATAGCAGTCATATTGTTCGTAGATGCTAATATAGTCAGACCTCTATAAATGCAACCTCCATAAATGCAATACCTCCCTAAATACACGTTTTTTTCTATTTCTTAAGATCTTATTAGTGCTAAATGCACGTTCTATATTCTGTAAATGCACGTTCTCTTGAATAACATTTTATATTACTCTAACCTCCCTAAATGCACGTAGCCAATCAAATTTTAGTATTTAAGATATGTTATACAGTTTTGGTAGAAGTTACACAAACTTGATGATCAAATTTGTAAAGCTGCAATTTAATTGGCTCACTCTAAATGCAAACCTCCCTAAATGCACGTTGTAGGCTTGTCCTTTCGAGTTGCATTTATGGAGGGTTGACTTATTACTGCTACGTTATTATGGAGGAGATTAGGTTGATATTGGTGTTTAAGTTTTTGTTAGTAAGTAATTAAGTTGTAGTCATGCTTAGAGATTGTCAAAATACAAAATTTTCATTTTAGCATGCACATGCGCATGCATTTTTTGCATGCATGCATGCATGTTTTGACCAAAGTTATGATTTAATTTTTTAATGCTGGCCAGAATTAATTGCATACATGCATGCAGTTATGCACATGGTGCCCATCTCTAGTCATGCTGCTGTGTTTCATTTTTTTATTAAGTCCTGATCATTTGTTGTTTAGTCATTGCTGGTATTGCTAAGTAGAAGTTGCATTAGTACTAGTAATTAGGACGTTGTTAGTAAGTGATTAGCTGCTATTGTATTTTGTTTTTGTTCTTTTGCTGATTAAACTAATATTGTTGATTAGTCATTATTGGAGCTGTCGAGTAGGTCGTTATTAGTACTGATTAGTGGATGATTAAGCTATGGTTGGTGCTGTTTATTTTGTTCTTTATATGTTATTGATTAAGTTGCATTTGGTTGCCACTGGAGCGTCTTTATTGGTACAGGCGATTAGATTGTATTGTTGGTGCTGGTGGTTAGGTTTTGTCACTACGTTGTTAATACTAACAATAAGAATTTGTTGATCATGTGTTGTTGGTGCTGTTGAACTGTATTTTGGTATTGTTGATTCAATTGTCATTTGCTGCTGTTTTAGGGAGAATAGAACTTAAGTGGATTCGAAATTTCCTAGTTAAATTAGGGTTAGGGTACGAGTGTACCTAGTACATATAGTAAAATCAATTCAAAAAATGGGTTTTATATAAAAATTCAAAATCTACTTAAGTTCCGCTCCTGCTTATAATATATATATCAATTGCAATTAATTAGATTTTTTATTTTATTTTATTTATTTTTTTTTTAAAATAAAAACTTCAATTTTTTAAAATTAATTAATGTACTGTATATTTGTGCAATAAAAGTATCAAAGAGATGCAAGTTAAAAATTACATGTGAAAAGTATTATACAAGTTTTTATGACCAATAGGATGCCAATTCTATAGCAAAATGACCAATGACTCAAATAACTGTGATCATTTGGTCATGAGTTATTTGCAAATGACCTAAGATTTGAATGACAAAAAATGACCAGCCATTTTGTAGTCATTTGGGATCATTAGGAAAATCGGCAAATGACCAGGTCATTTACCAATACTGAATTAAATATTTGTAAATAATGCTTTTTTAAGTTCTTTTTTACAGTTTGTTTTACTTTTACAATTCACGTATTTTTTTTTAGTTTAATGGTAAATAAATCAGAGACTTGGAACTCTGTTCTTTTATTGGAATTGGCTTCTTTTTAGTATCTGTCTTGCTAGAAGAATCAAAAGTTTGATTTTTTGAATCATAATTCTGAATTGCAATTGTATGAAAGTTAGATAAAATATTATCATTGATTGTTTTAGTAAAGATTGGGATAATATAAGATTTTTTACAAACTATCATTTGAATTACATATTTGTTTGAATTCAGAATTCCTTGAACTTTTTGAATTCACAGCATTTCTAAACAAAGAAGGTAATTAGTTTCTCTATTATCAATAACTGTAATATTTCCTGTAACTGTAACTAGAAATAGTAGTTGAATCCAGATATATATTTATATCTGGATTAATCTGGATTTTAAATAAATCCGGATTCAATTTTTTGAATATCTGTATCCAGATATAATATAAATCTGGATATAATAAATAAATTTGGATATAAATATATATCCAAATATATACTTATATCCGAATATATATTTATATCTGGATATATATTTATTTTTTTATTTTTTTTTATTTTTTTTTTAAATGTTAAGGTGAGACCTTGCTTTTATCTTTATTAAATTTAATAGAAACTTTTTACAATATGGATATATATTTATATCTCGATATAAATATATATCTGGATATATATTTATATCTGGATATAAATATATATCCAGATATAAATATATCCAGATGTATCTGGATATATCTAACCTATGGGATTTTTACAGGACTATCTCCAAATTTCTGGGTCAGATGCATCAGATATAGATATAGGTCAGCGTTTAGCCCTAGTTGTTAGTAGGTTATTAGCCAATCATACAAAAATCCTTATATTTATATTACGTTGTATGTACCTTCTATCCAAATTTATTTTCTATCCGGATATAAATATATATCCGGATATAAATTTATATCTGAATACATTCAGATATATTTACATTCGGATTTAAAATATATCCGGATAATAAAAATATATCCGGATTCTAACTCTAACTGTAACCTATCTTTTTTTATATTTTACAGATATTGTACATCTCTATGTTCACCAATTAATTTTGTTATAAGATCAGAATTATCTATAAAAGAAAAATTAGATGCTATCCCAAATTCTATACTAATACCTTGTTTAATGCTTTATTTATTACATTGCATTTTGAAGCATTATTTGCAATTGCTTCCGAAATAATTATATTTTCAATCTTGCTTTGCATATATTCAAGTAATTCAATCTATTTATTTTTTGCAAATAGATCAGGTTTTTTAAAGGTGTCTCTTTGAGATATAATTTTTTTTTGCATCGCTAGAGATAATAATTGTAATAGCTAATTATCTAATTCTGAAAAAAGTTTTTGTGAAAAAACCTTTTTATTTTGTTTGGATGCTAAGACCAAAGATTTGTATAAGATTATGGTTTTATTTTCTGAAGACATGACTTTTTTCAGAGACTTATCAACTATTAGTAATTATTATTTTTTTTCTGAAGCATACCATCTATTGTTCTTCTCATTATATCCATCTTTATCATCCTTATTATTATCTAAATTAAGAGATGTATTTTGATTCTGCTAGCTTTGCTAAAATTGTGCAGGCTTAAAAGGTAAAAAGTATCAATATGTGAAATTTGATTTAGCAATAGGTTCTTGCTAAGAAATTAATTTTGAACAATAATTTTTTCTATGACCTTTTTGCCACAATTGCTTCAATAGAAAGGTTTTTTGGGTTGAATATTGAGTGTCATCTTTTCAAACTAGTTAGTTAATTGACCTACTAAATCAGCTACCGGTACTTTTTTTACTATCAATTTTAATCTATCTATTCTTGCAGATTAATTTTGTTGCTAAGGTTTTTTAAACAATGCTTTTGCTTGTTTAAGGTATTTATAATAATTTGGATCTTGAGTAAGTAGATCCATATAATTACTTCCTTAATCTACTATGTAAAATGCTTGTTGGGATTTTTCTGATTTTATAGAATAAATTTTAGATGGGGATTGAAAAGTTCCTACTGCTACAACTTTTGGTTGTTGTGCTTGAAGTTCAGCCTTTAATTTTTTTATTTTGGCTTTAGATTTAGCTCGCTGTTTTGTGAATGCATCTTGAATCATTTTTTGCATATTAGCTATGGGAATACTAATTGTTGAGATATAACATCTAGAATAGCAAAAGCAATAGATGCATAGCAAGATTGTAATTAGGCTTGTTGTAATATTCCATAAAATAATTCAAGTTCTGCCAAACTATCAAAGATATCATTAATAGGTTTGGCTTGACCAATTCTGTAAATTTCATCTCTTATATCAGATCTAACTCCTAATAAGAAATGGAATTTTTTCTGTACTAGTATATACAGAATTGTTAATTTACTATAATTTTTTTAAATTTTTTTGATAAATTTACCAGGCTGTTTGGTAAATTACGAATAAATTTACCCTTAGTTATTTTTAAGAAGGTTTGTATAATATAAAATTATATAATTTATTGGTTAAAAAAAATTTTTAGCCAATCAAATTATATAAACAGATCTAATTTTAAGTATATAATAGTAAATTTACTGTATCTTTAGTAAATTACCTAGTAAATTACTGTAATTTACCTAGGGTCTGGAATGGGTCGGGCCGGGTTTGGGCCTAAATTTTAAACCCATTAATTAATTGGGGCAAGTTTGGGCCGGGTTAAAAAAATATTGGGCTGGGCCTAGTTTGGGTTTATAAAATACTAGGTTGGGTTTGGGTTTTATAAATAGACCCGGTAAAACCCGTTAATACCCGTTTAGCTTTATATTAAACTTTAGTATACAAATGCAACTTTAATTAGAAATTACACCTAAATGCATGTTTATTTAGTTTAGAACAAAAAAATATTATAATAAAATCTTGTTATAAACTTGAATATACTAGTTTATAAATTAGAGTTATTTGAATGTTACGTAGAAATAAATAAAACTTATGTCTTTAAAATGCAAATTCTTTCAAATTTTAAAGACACATTGACATGCCTTATATAAAACCTATATGTACTATGCATAAATATAATTTCTTTTTTATTAATAACATCACTATTGTATTTATTAATTTAAAAATTGTATATTTTTCGTACCAGATATGTACGTACGTATACTAGGTACGAATTTCTAATTTTTTTTTTTTTTGAGTAAAAAATTTGAAGTTCGTGATTATGATTTCTCTAAATATAGAAACAGGAAGATAAACATATGAAATTAAAACTAAAAGGATATCAAGAATATTGTATCCCTGTTTTTTTTCTTCGACAAAGAGTAATATTATTAGAAACAATATACTTTGTAGTCTTAGTAAACTATTCTAATAAGAATGGATTTAGAAATTAGTAAAAATGAAAATACAGGTTCTGAACAAACCCCTTCTGTAGAAAAACACATACCTAGCAAAAAACGTAAAAGAAATGGCAAACCTCCATCATGGGTATTTCAAGACAAACATTTTATCAAACCTAATAATCCTAAACAAAGTAAGAATTTAGAATAATCGATAAAAATTGTGTATTTATAATTAGTATTAATAAAATCTTATATAATTACTAGAGAACCGTGCTCAATGTACGCACTGCAAAACTTTTTTTAAACATGATGCCAACACAGGAACAAGTTCCTTAATTCGGCATTTAAAGAACTCAAAATGTAATAAATACCTTAAGACCGAATCACAACAACAGTTACAATTATCTACATTGGGTGTTACTAGTTACCAATTCTCTCAAGATAAATCTCGTCAAGATTTATCGGATATGATCCTCATGCATGGATATCCATTTCACATGGTTGAGCACAAGGGATTTTTAAAATTCCTTAAAAACTTGCGACTACAATTTAAAGTAATGACTGAAAAAACTATACGTACAGATTGTAATACAGTCAGACCTCCATAAATGCAACCTCCATAAATGCAATACCTCCCTAAATGCACATTTTTTCCTATTCCGTAAAATGTTATTAGTGCTAAATGCACGTTCTATATTCTGTAAATGCACGTTCTCTTGAATAACATTTTATATCACACTAACCTCCCTAAATGCACGTGGCCAATCAAATTTTAGTATTTAAAATAGGTTATACAGTTTTGGTAGAAGTTACACAAACCTGCTGATCTAATTTTTAAAGCTGCAATTTAATTGGCTCTCTCTAAATACAAACCTCCCTAAATGCACGTTGTAGGCTTGTCCCTACAAGTTGCATTTATGGAGGGTTGACTGTATTCGTTTTGAAGAGCTCGCAGAAAAAGTTCGTACAATAATACAAAAAGCTCCCGGGTGTCTTAGTTTCACAACTGATTTGTGGACCTCAAATCAGAATCTTGGATACATGGCGATCACATGTATATATTTTCTTTATTATGTATTTATTTTTAAAGTTATTTATTATATTTCTACTACCGGTAGGTCATTTTATCAATATAGATTGGAATCTTGAAAAGATAGTTTTAGTATTTATATTAGTTCCCGCACCACATACTGGAACCACCATTAGTGATACATTTCTTAAGTGTCTTGACGATTGGGATATTATGTCTAAGGTAGGCATTTTATAACTTAGCAAGTTTTTTATTGTATATTTTATTGACAAATTTATTATTTTATAGATGTTGGCTATTACCTTGGACAATGCAACCAACAATGATGCTGCAATAGCCAACATAAAATGCAGGCTCAGCGAACACGATACACTTGTTGCAAATGGAAATTTGCTGTATCAACGTTGTAGCACCCACATTTTGAACCTTATCATTACTGATGGGCTTAAAACAGTTAAAGATATTGTGAACAAGGTAAGTAAATATTTATATTTTTAATCAAACTTTAATATAATACTGTCAATTCTCTCTGAACCGGACTAGTTATTAATATACATTAGTGAGGGGTATTTACAACACGATTTATGTTTTCAATTATAGCTTAACTGTCTTAATCACGGGTTATTAGCATCTTTATTAGCTGTTAGGCCATGCGAAGTTAATTAATTGGTTCTTGTAACCTGGCTATAAAATTTTTATAAAAAAATTTTTTATATGCTTTTAATAATCGGGTGAGTTTAAAAAGTTTCATGTTACGAGAACCAATAAATTAAATTTGTGTAGCCTTATTCTATTAAAACTGAAAATTGTGCTACTAATTTCTGCAGGGCATATTACTCTTTTTTAAAATCGTAGAGCACAATTCGAGACAAAAGAAAAGTGTTTAAATAATATTTGAAATCAGCTAACTGTGATAGTCTAGTTGGACAGTATGATATTTAGTGCTACTGCCGAGATGAAAATACTAAAAAAATTATCAGTAAAAATAGTTACAAAAGAAATGAAAAGTCAAGGCTTTCAATTATTACTGAAGAATCGGCCTTTCTTGAAAAATGCAAAGAAATCCCCTTGAATCAACAAATTACCTGAGTTTTTCAATTATTGCTATTCAATTAATCTTTTGTACTTTAAGAAGATCGAGTACGAAGTTTTATAGATAGATAAAGTCTATTAAACAAATAGGAGATATTAAAGCACTTTTGGAATGCACAAATAATTATATAATTAAGAATTGTTTAAAGAAAATGATTAAAAATGAAAGAGAAATGCGATAGTTACTATTCAATTTTAATCATGCCCGACAAATATGAAAATCATAATTTTGATAGGACAAAAAAGGTATGCGAGATTATGTTCGTGAGTTAAAAATTTTTATTATATTTATTTCAGTACAATTAATGCAATTATTTATGTTCTTTTTTTTTTAGTTTATTACGACCTGGGTTCGGTATTAGATCTGGTTTAAAGAGAGTTGACACACTTACTTATTGTTGATATTATAGATTCGAGGTTGTGTGAATTGGATTCACAGTTCGCAACGTCGTCAGCAAATCTTCGAGGACTATGTTACCGGGTTTTGTGAAGAACTTGTTTCGAGCCAAAGACCAGCCCTTGACGTAATTACGCGCTGGAATTCCACCTACCAAATATTGGCGTTCACTATCCCATATAGAAGTATATTTGATCGTCTTGCTTACTGGGATACTAGTTTTGAGTAATCGCACCTTTTGAAGATGATTGGAAAATGGCCGAAAGCCTATGTAACTTCTTGAAACCGTTTTACGAAAGTAAGTCATATAAAAATATTGATTTTCATTTATATGCTTAATATGAGCTCGAATTAATTATATTATGTTTTTAATATAGTTACCAATGTTTTATCAGGAAGCACCTATTCTACAGCAAATATTTTTCTTATTCAATTATTAAAAATTAGAGTACATCTTAAGCTAAATGCTACTGATTCGGATTCTTTTCTTTCTCAAATGATCAAACCAATGAAATCTAAATTCGATAAGTATTGGGCGGATATGGGTGACATGCACTGTATTGCGTCGATTCTAGATCCTCGTTTTAAGATGTCGTTGCTGACTCATTTATATAAGGAGATAATGGACTTGTCATGTATTGAAGCCGAGGAAAAGGTTAATGTAATTAAATCAAGGTAAAGTATTATTTCGAATTTTATTTAAACTTCATTAAGAGAACTTAGCTTATATATTTTATTACTGCAGAGTTAGGAATATCTATAGTTCAACTTATATGCAGCATACAGTTAATACTGTAATAAATGATCGTTCGAATACTCCTCGGGATGAAGAAATAGATGATTTCGATGCTTTTCTCAATGCCAATAATACTATTGTTGGGAATGGATTAGATAAATTGGAGCAATATCTCGCTGATCCGCTTTTCTCCTGTTCCCGTTCAGAACCATTCGACATTCTAACTTGGTGGAAAGCAAATGCACTAAGATACCTTTCTATTTCTTTAATGGCAAGAGACATCCTTGCAATATCAATTACCTCAGTTCCGTGTGAAGCAGTAAGTAAACTACGGAGTTTAGTTTATTTATTAGCCAATTACTATTTGTACACTAGTGTATAAACACGGGTACATATTATAACTTTATGAAACCACTTTTCGGGCTTTTACAAAAAATATTCCTTGCAAAATTTTATTATAAACTATAACCTCTTCCAATCCCAAAAGCTCACCCTAACCCTAACCTTAAATCGGGTTTGATTCTGGTCTATAATTTATATCTTATATGAATTTGCAAATTCATTAATTAGCACGCGTGTACATACCGTAGTGTATAAATAGTTTTTTCCTATTTATTATTATTGTTATTTGGATAAACTAATCTATACTTATGTTCAGATATTTAGTACAGCTAGAAGAGTCATTAATGATAATCGGTCAAATCTTAGCCCAGAATCAATCGAAATGCTAATATGTGGTCAAGATTGGTTAAATAATGTAGAGGAATGGGACGAGAACTAGATTAATAGTTTTTTTTTAGTATGGTTTTTTTTTCCTGCGATTATGCAGTTTTTTTTTTGAGCAATGTATTTGAATCAAATATTAGACCGGCTTATAAAACTTAGGTGAACTTAATTCACCAAGCTAAATTGATTATTGTTGTTATTCTACTTTAAAAGCGTTATATCTTAATTTTTAATTGAAGCTGGTGTTAAGATTGGTGAAAAAACTTTGGCAATAGGTGTCGATTTAGCTTCGATTGTAAACAAGAGTTTGGGCTCGGTTGTAAAAATTTTCCACTTAAAAATCATAAGGTCGAGATAATGGGTCACGTGGTCAGATGATTTATTACGTATTGACAGATTACAAGATTGTTTAATTTGAATTATAAACCCGAGTTTTGCCCTAATTTATTTACTGCTATTTTCATTAATTTCTGGAACACCTGATAAAAATTGGCTAAATGATTTTTGACTGATCCGCATAATAGATTCAATAAAATTATTAGTCACATGATCTTAAATTACGTAATATATCAAATATACGAATACTTATCACAGAAAATAGTATTTTCAAAGCAGCTTCACCAGAAAATAATCGAAAAAAATTTAGGTCTATCACTATTTTCATATACGTTATTCTGATCCCTTTTTAAACTAAATTTTAATTAATAAATGGTTCAATACTACAAAGATAATACGAATATATAAATCTACTTTGATTTTGTTTATCATAATTCTCTATGCATTCTCTACAAATAATAATAAGATCTTGTTTGTTTGGAATCTTAACTCGAAATACATTCTTAAACCAGTTGAAACATTCATTATTAAACCAGCTGACAAATTCATTATCATATTTAACTTTTTATTATTGGAGCTTGTTCGTGTAATATTTTGTTATAAAAGTCCAATTTGTATCCGGACCTTTTTTTATGTTCCTCGCTAAGGTTTATTAGTTGACAAGTGCAGTTTGTCCCATAAAATTTCGTGCAAACTAGACACACCAAGCATATTGGACAAGCATTCGAACGAAAATTTAATAATGTTGACATTATCGTTATAATGATCAGTAAAACGATACAAAATAGTTTTTATTATACAGTGCACGAAATCATCAACGTTTATTCTTCAGATCACATAAACTTAATTGAATCAGCCGAAAAATCATTCAGTCTATTTTTATCAGGTGTTCCAGGAATTCAGTAAAATTTATTTGGCCCGGCCCAGTGTATTATAGGCCCGGTCTGGCCCGATGAAAACGGCCGGGCCCAGAACGGGCCCATAATTCAATGAGCGGGTTCGGGTCGGGCCTATAATTCAATAGGCAGGTTCGGGTTGGGCCCATAATTCAATAGACAGGTTTGGGTCGGGCCTATAATCCAATAGGCTGGGCTTGGACTGGGCCTATAATTCAACGGGTCAGTTCGGGTTTAGTGAAACCTGGCCCAACCCGGCCCATTCCGGACCCTAAATTTACCAATGGTAATTTAATACTTTACAATCCTAAGTATATATATAGCCTAGTTAATCATCATATTTCTGGATTTTTGCCCAGAATGAAGGTACACTTCATATGTGCTTTGTTTTTAATGTGCCAATTTTTAACATTTTTATATATTTATTAGCAGTTGAATAATGTTTTCTTATTCAATAGAATCTTTGCCCAGATTGAACTCCTCATATTATACTTTAATCTATATAAAAAACAATATGACTGTTGCTAACTTTTACTCATCTAGTTTGAAAAATAGTCCAGAAAATGGTTAAAAAAGATTAAGACCAATCAAAATTAATTTTATTTATTAAAAACTCTTTCTAACAATCACTTGAACCAAATTTTTTTATCAAAAAAAAACAAAAAGTTTTTTGTTGAAGCATTGCCTATACTTAATATATAGTAGAATAACATAGAAATATAGTTTTTATAAAAATAAACTTTTATTCTGAGGATTTCTTTGTATATTTGGCATGCAAGCCAAAAACATTTTCTTACAAGATAACTAGTAGGAGATGGTGCTATTGTACAAGAATATTTTGGTAAAGAGCAAAGAGCTTCTTTGTCGATGAAGTAATCTGTAATAAAACAGTAGAAAACAACAAAAACATGAGTTTTATCTAAAACATACAGTACTCTCCTTTAAATTTGATATAAGTACTGTCTTACTTTTTTTTAGACTTTTTAAATTTTCACCAAAAAGTAAAAAATCTAGCTTACCCCCTTCAAAAGATTAGCAGTGTTTACTCTTTTTTAATCAAAAATATGCCTATCTAATTGGAATTGATGTCACAAGTAAATTTTGGTACTGTTTACAAAACAAACAATAAATGATATGTCAGCAGGGACAGTGATTTTTTGTATTTCACATAATACTACAGAATTCACATAATTATGCTATTGCACATAATTTGGTGTTTATTACCACAAAATAGGCAATTTATAAGAATTGTTATAATTTGGCAATTTATTGGCAAGTAAATATATAAAATCTACAGATCCGGTATCTACCAACATAAAATTTGAATGAACTCAAATTACGAGCAAGGTCATGAAAACTTTTTTGAAACAAAACCAGGTAAGTTCCAAAAATTTATATCACAAAATTGACATAAATTTGGTAAGCACGCTACAGAATCGCATATAATTTGGTCAAGTTACTGCAGAATCGTGCACATAATTTGGCAAATATTGTTCACATCATATCACATAATTTAAATTTGTCACCACATAATTTTGGTTTTGTCATCGCAGAAAACCACTGTTCCTGCATATCGGAGATCTAAAGAGTATATGTGTTGAAATTTCTTTCTTGAATTTTCTATTAGGTATATTTTTGTTTTTTTTTATATATAGTACTATGATAAAGTGTTTTTCTATACAATACTATATAATTTTTTATAGTTTAGTACAGGTAATAATCAATTATTATAAAGTGCACCTATAGTGTTAAACACTATAGATAAATCAGATTTGCAAATTCATGTAACAAAAACAAAAAAATAAACTTTTATAAAACAAAAAATAAATTTTAATTACTTTAGGATTAGGGTAAGGCCTGAGATTTTATTGGGCATTAGTATATACAAAATTTAGCAAAAAATTTTTTTTATTAGAGCCCCAAGGTGGTTTCATAAGCAAAATTTTAAGTTATGAACATTTTTTTAAAAAATAAACAAAAAAACAAAATTTTATGTTACACCTGATCTTAAATTTTGATTGGCTATTCTAATAATTTTGTATAACATGATGTTCAATACCATAGGTGCACTTTAGTAAACCTGGGTAATAATAGTGCTGTTTTTTTTTTGTTTTTTTTTTTTCCTTTTCTTTTTTATTTGTAAATTTGGTTTTTGTTTAGATAATAAAGGTTTTTCTCTCTCTTTTTTTATTGTTTCTTTAAATTTCTATACAATGTATTGTTTTTTAAAAAAAGGCAATCGGGTCCTGTTCCAGGACATGCGAAAAGCATTTGATTCGGTGTCACATGAAATGTTAGAGCTAGCCCTCCAAAGAATCAAGGACCCGGAAAGAACAATTCAGTTCATTATAAACTTGTTTGAAAGTAGAAAGTTTAGAGTTATAACAAGTGTGGGTCTTTCTAAAGCGATTACAGTTGAAGATGGAATAGATCAAGGCGAGGTAATTTCATCTCTTGCGTGGCGCATCTTCTATGATCCTCTTTTGGTGAGAGTTCAAAAAGAAAAAAATCTAGGATATACAATAGAGGTTCAGGTGCCGACAGATTTGGCCAGGAATTCATACCGCAAACAAACGTATAGCCAAACAGTTATTGCTTTTGCAGATGACACTTCTTGGATCGCTAAAAATAAAGAAGAAATAAGCCAAATTTTACGTATTGCAGAAGAATTTTATCAAATTAATAATATTGAGATTAATGGAAGTAAATCCAAGTTACTAGTATGGAACTCAAATTTAAGTAAAGAGGAAAAGTGCATTCAGGTCAATAAGGATATGGTTAGACCGAAGATAATCAATCTCTTATAAGAATGTTGGGGTATGGTTAGGACACAATCTAAAAAAAACGCTAGTTATGAATAGAGCAAAAGGAATAGTATGGCAGGCTACATTGGCACTCCAGAAAAAATATATTACGCCTAGCCAATGTGCTTATATTAATAATATGTTTCTTCTACCGAAGCTGATATACATGCTCTAGGTCTCAAGATTATCACTAGAGAACCTGAAGAAAATACAACAGCTCTTTTGAAACTTGTTAAACACAAAATTGGAGTTAAAAGGTCCGTAGGTAACTTTGTTATTACACACAAGGATCTCGGTAGCTGTCGACGCCTCGATCATGAACTGGCAGCTAGGCAAATTGTAGCTTTACATAAGCAAGTGAACCAGAAGGACCCTCGATCTGGTCTCGCAAGAATTAGAATTAAACAGGGTTACCTCAATGCCGATCTAACAAAAGAAATAGAAGATAATGCTACTATGCAAGATCTGTATAGATCGTGGAAAAGTAATTTGTCATGTCTGGTTCTGTTTAAAGCAAAGGAGCTAGGGCTGAATTTTCATTTCAATAACGAGAAGTGGAACCTTGCAGGGTCGGGTATTACAATTAGAGCTCTATTAAAAAAGGCAGATGCACTAGGCCTAACTAAAGAGCTCAAAAAATACAACATCTTTTATCTTAATCAACTCATTACCAAGGACGGGAAAAGCCTAATATCATGGCAGCAACTTATGTTGGCACGGGGTTCTAGTAAAAAAGGAAGGAAAGCGAAATGGCTTGCTGTAGTTGAGGGGGAGGTTCTCCAAAATCACAAGGCAAGAGCATTAAAAGGAGAGTTTACGGCTCGCTCTTAGGAAATTCCAAGACTTGGCATGAACCGGAGCTTAATTTCTAGTGATGATAGACGCAAAGAGTGGATATGGCTCCAGGATAAGGAGAACCCAGGTGAAGTGCACAGAGTTATTAAGAAGGGAGAGAAAAGAGTTCTTGCAGAGCATAAGGGACATAGTATAAATTTAGAAAATAGAGAGGTGTCATTTTTGGAATGTAACTGCCAAGACGAACAAGGTAACAAGAAGCTCAAGTGTACGAAGTAGGTACATAAGGAAGATATCATCACCCAGCTTCCAAGACCAATACTTAAATCAAGCAAAAGAATAGTCCTTATTTTCGAAGACTTTATAGAAAAAAGGTGTGAAGTTAAAAAGAAACTTGCCTTGAGAGCTAGTGAAGAGTTGGTGGGGTTAAAACCAGTAGAACAAAGAGAACTAGAAATATTGAATAAGCAGAGATTCGAACCGGGTTTAAGGGATTTACTAGACAAACAGATTAGATTCAATCTAGGTCAAGAGAAGGATGAATTTATATTTTATACAGACGGTTCTTTATTTAAAGAGGAGGGTATCTCAGTTATGGGTGCAGGTTGGGTACAAACAGATAGTAAAGGGTCAAGGAGTTTATTGGAGGGTTTTGCCAAATTGGAAAACTGGCCTTCTTCCTCGAAGCCAGAGTTAGCGGCTATTTGGCTAGTTTTGCTAACGGTTCCTATTAATAGTATAGTCTTAATTTATACAGATAGTACTGTCACAATTGAATGTATAAGAGGTGGGAAAAGATACCTAGATGCGATCTCGAGATGGTATAAAGTTAAGAATTATGATGTGCAGATAAAGATTCAGATTAAATTAGAGCTTATTAAAGTCAAAAGCCATGACAACAATCTCTGGAATGATAGTGCGGACTTTCTCGCGAAGAAGGGAGCCAGACAGGGCACGATGGTAAATATTATACCAGAAACAAATGATGGTTAACATGCAGCCTTAGTTGGAAAAACTACATAGTGGAAACGAGAATAAGATCTTTTATTAAAAGAATACAAAATACCCAAATCGGTGCAGAATGGAAAGCCTCGGGTACTTACAAAAGTCTAGAGCGAGAAGAAGATAGTAAGGAGCTATTTCATTGGCAATTATTTTGGTCGCACCTGAAAGAAATATCAGGAGTAAAATGTAACTCAATAGCAAAGGGTAAACGTTTAGCATTTTGGTTGAAAGTTTTGTGTGATGAGCTGCCATTATTGCAGGAGTTAGGTAGACGAAGACCTGAAATTTACAAGAATACCAGCTGCAAGCTGTGCAGTGAAAACGTGCCGGAAACTCTTGAACACCTTGCGGTTTGCAAGAGCCTGAGGGCAACATGGCAGAATATTGAGACAGTGGTCTCAGAAGTTGCTTGGAAGGAACTTTCGACGGATGAAAGAAATCTAGTGGCTTTAAAAGACTTTAGAGAAATCCTTTTTGGTATGAAGCTTAGCGATAGGGAGAAAGCTTTGCTTAGAGTATATCTAGCCAAGGGGTTGCTACCAGAGAGTATCTTTAAAGATTTGAA
The DNA here is from genome assembly GCA_003550325.1 of Gigaspora rosea. Lineage (NCBI taxonomy): Eukaryota > Fungi > Glomeromycota > Glomeromycetes > Diversisporales > Gigasporaceae > Gigaspora > Gigaspora rosea. The sequence goes on from QKWP01001003.1 coordinate 102,466, forward strand.
GACCAGAGAAATTAGGCGAAGGAATCTTAGGATCATTATTAAGATTTTTTTTTTCTCAATACGGAATGGCTTTTATAATTCTATCTAGAAAAAAAGGTGTACAAGAGTAGTACAAGGGTCGCAGAATGGGAAAAAAGATCAGGAATCACAAGAAGCATAAAAAGTTTGTCCCCTTTGGGTAAAGACAAAAGGAAAAATGCTGCGGCGCTAAGTGTTTCAAAGCGAATTGTTGCTAATAAAGGAAATACCAAAGCATCAAGGAAAAGAGAAGTTGATTCTCTTTGGACAAAGGCAATAGAGGAGTATATTAAAAGTGGTTTCAAGCCACTATGGTTTGGTTCTTGACAGAGCTGACACAGAAACCTGGCTTACCCGTAAGCCAGTGCGACAGGTCGCATTTAGGTACTCGCGAAGCAACTAAATGATGCCAGGCTTTTTATTTGTAGTATAGTAAATTTGTAATATTGTATTTAAGTATTATAATAGTATTATATAAAATAAAGTACCAACAAGACTGTCAAAGCCAAAAAAAAAAAAAAAGGCAATCATGATATGTTAGATTGTTTCAGTAATATATTAATTAAATCATACAGATACATTTAGTATTGAAATAAAGTCTATTATAGCAAATTGAACATAGGTATTTTTTGAAGTAACTAGATTAGTTAATATTTGTAAATTAGATGAAAAGTTTTATTTTCTGTAAAGCTAACAATTAAGCAGTTAACCAGAATCTAATAAAAGTATTGGCATGATTGCTGAATTGAAAAAAATTTTATTTATTTGTTAATTTTTTAATTAAATATCAAAATTCTATAACTAAATATAGGCTAGTACAAAAATATAAATATACCAAAACTAAATTTTGTCTATATAAAAACCTTTAATTTTAACTCTTTATTTATATTAGAACCCTGGACATTTAGTACAGAGGTTATGCATTATGTGTTTTAGCAAAAACCCCAAAAGTTGCGAAGTAAAAAAAGGTTTTGGGCAATTATCTTGGCATCCAGTAGTCCAATTTGAATGAGCTTTTTTTTAAAATGAAGCTCTCAGTGATGCGCATTTAACAAAAAAAGTTTATTCAATTCTAATTACTAGATCAGAAGTTATTTAAACAAATATAGTTTTGTCATTTTTAGCAAATTAGAGCAAAATTGGCCAAAATTTAGTTATAACCTATATAAGAGATGTCCGGGTCCTTTTATATTAAATAAAAAGAGCTCTAAGCTACTTTTTTGATATAATTTTATTATTTTTTATAGTTTGTTTGTATTATTTTTTTTTTTAAAAAAAAAAATATTTTTACTATTAATATACTACTTTATAAGCTTGTACTATGCAAGTGCATTACCATGCATATGCTTAGAGTTCCAACAACAAATCTGGTTAACCATTTAATCAATTATCTGAACTAACAAAAAGTCAACCAGATTGCAATTTTGACAAACCGGTTTAAATATGCAACCAGCTTAATATAATATAAATAAATTACCTATTAAAAAAATAGATCATCTGATCCTTTTATTGAAAATATTGAAACTTTTATTTCTAATAATTTCTGGAATTAATATTTACAAGTATTTATATAGCATAATACTATAAAACCAGAAATTTTCAGATCTAAGCAAATTTAAAAAAAATAATAATTAATACAACACTTTATCAGCAAAAGAACTTCCTAGCAAGTATCTTTTTGTTAAATCATAGTGAATCACACCAAATCATATAATAAAAGGTAGATATACTAAGAGTTGAAGTATTGTCTACCATATAGCAAAAAGTAATAAAATGTTAATTTTTTGGTTTTTTTTTGTTATTCAAATAATTAACTTGTTTATTTTATTTATAAATTTATAGACTATTTTCGAAAGTTATGTATTCTCTATTCATTATATATATACAATAGTATAATTTTGCTACCGTATTTACTCGAAATAACACGCACCTGTGCGTTATTTTGAGGGATGCGCATTATCTCGAGTACGCGCATGGGCATTATTTCGGGGTAAAGGTCTAATTTCTAAAAAATTAGGAGTTATATATGATATGTGTGATGCATAAAAAACCTGTATTTCTTAATTTTATATGTAGTCTTTCTGATCAAAGTCAGAGTTTTTGAAAAAAACAATTCTTATTTCTGCTTGTTATTTGAATTCTTTATTTCAGCAGATTATTAATTCAGCATTTGGAGTGTATGTTATATTGGGACGCATATGGGCATTATTTCGAAACCAACATGCTATTTTAAGAAAATGCAATTTTCGAAATAACGCCCATGTGCGTTATTTCGAGTAAATACGGTAATTATAGATGAAGTATAAAAAATAGAAATAAAGAGCATATAAGAAAGTTTTTAGTAAAGTTCTTGTGTTTATAAACTATATTTTTTATTTTTTTGATAGGTTTTGCCATGGCTCAATCTTAGCTTTATTATATATTTAACTATTAAATACAATTTATTTCTAAAAATCAACAAAGCCTAACATCATCCAAATAAAATTACCAAAATGCAACCCATCATATTAACTTTCTGGAGAGTTAGAGTTTGAATTAGCCCCTATCTAAAGGAGGTTCAAAAGGGACCTAATTGGATTAGACATAAGACCACTTCAGTCCAAACTTCATTAATTTTTTCTTCTTTTTTCTTTTGTAAAATATTCTTTTCTTGTACTGAAATCTACTTTCTCTTCCTTTCTGCTCTATATCTAATTTTTTCTTATTTCTAAAACCACTTTTCTTCTTTTATCATGCTATGAAATTCTGATTGATTTCTCCTATTCCATTACTGCTAAGTACCAGGTTGTTCAAATGAAATTATAAAAAAGATTCCAGATAAGTATTATAAAGTAGTTCAAGATCTTTAATATTTCTTTTTTTGAGTTCAAAAGATTTAACATATTAAGTACTACAACTCCTGTAATAGGCCTTTAATTATATTATTTCTTGTCTGAATATTTTTTTCTATGAGCTATATTTTAATCTGGAATAAATAGTTTTATTCATTTACAATATGAGTTAGTTTGCTTTCAAAGTTACAAAAGAAATTGTAATATGTTTAAGCAAATCATATAATCAAATAATAGATTATCTGATTACAATTAGATAACATATTTTAATCAGATAATTGGTTTTAGTTTCAGATAACTGGTTACCAACCAGTTTTCACTCGATGGTTCACTAGAGTGTTCAATTGACTAATTAATCAAAACATAGTCAGGATACATAATGTAAATCACTAATTTCAGATTTTCTAATGGGATTCGAAGATTATTTTTGATTATACTTTCTCTATATATGAAAATATGGAATATAAAGGATTAGCTCACATTTTCTTAGAAATGTACTAGTTGTTCATAAGCTACTTTTATTTTATTTGGAAAGTTCTAGCATTTTCTTTCTTATAAAAGATTTCTTAATAATATTTTTTGAAATATTTTTTGAAATTTGCAAGAAATTTTTTACAATTTACTTATAAAATTAATAAAAAGAGCTCTATTATATAAAAGAGAATGATGAGAACTTTCAGATAAAAAAAAATTGCTTAATATTAATTAGGCTATTGTTATAAAAAAGTAGAGGTCAGACTTGGTCAAAAAATAAGTATTCGAATATTCATTTGTTCAATATTTTATTATTCGAATATTCGTTCCAAAATTTTGAACGATATTCAAATATTTACTGAATATTCATTGAATATTAAATATATTTCAATTTTAAAAAATTATATCATATAACTATTCATTTAAATTAGCCAATAAAATTGCAAATAAGTTATTAAAAAATAAAATAAAATTATAAAATTATATATATATATACTGTATATATATATTCAATGAATATTCAATGAATATATTCAGTGAAATTTTAAATATTCGAATATTCATTCAGTGAAAAATTATATATTCGAATATTGAATATTCAGTGAATATTCAGTGAATATTATTCATTGAGTTAGACCTCTATAAAAAAGTACTTTGAATTTTTGATTTTTATCAATTTTTATTTGATAAACAATGATTATTTATATATAAAATCAAAAATTCAAAGTATTTTTTCTCAACAATAACCTAATTAATCTTAAGTGTTTTTTTTTATTTGTAAGTTCTCATCATTCAAGCCCTTTTTATTAGTTTTATAAATATATTGTAAAAAAAATTTATTGTAAATTATCAAAAAAATTACAAAAAATATTATTAAGAAATCTATTATAAGAAAGAAAATAGTAAAAACTTTCAAATAAAATAAAATAGCTTATGAACGACTAGTACATTGCTAAGAAAATGCAGCTAGTCTTCTATTTTCCATATTTTCATATATAGAGAAAGTATAATCAAAAATAATCTTCGAATCCTATTGGAAAATCTGAAATTAGTAATCTATATTATATACCCTAACTATGTTTTGATTAATTAGTCAATTGAACACCCTAATGGTTCATGGAGGACCCCAAAATATACATAGATAGGTCAGGTATAAGTTTGCTTATGTTTGAGGTTTTTATGCAAATCTTTTCTATTTATAGTAATTTTTTGCTTATTTTTGAAGTTTTTTGCAGATTTTTTCTTTTTAGTAACCCTATAATTAACCTGACCTATCTATGTATATTTCGGGGTCCTGTTCATGGTTAGAGATATTTAATCCAGTTTGGAACTCTATATAGGATCCCCTATAGCAAAACAAGTTATTGAACAAAAAATTTTAATTTTGTAATTTTATAAGAATTGTATTCTTATTACTTTAATTATTCAAAAATTTAGTTTTTAAAAAAATTTTTTTTTTGCCCAATATCTTGTTTTGCTATAGGGGTCCATATATATATTAAATATATAGTTAAAATTTAGCTTAATTTAATTAGTACAGTAGTTGTTAAAATATAAATAAAAACTAATTTAATATAATAAAGTTATACAAACTAGGTAAATGCATAGCATTGTTTGTCTGGAGCTAAATATTTATATAAATATAATAATTAAAAAGTTTGCTATCTGCTAAATAAAAGCATAGCATTGTTTGTTTAAAACTCAATTTTATTTCTTGTTCTATAAATTTTATATATGTTCTAATTTATGGAATTAATAATAACTTTTGATCCACTAATCCGTTTTGAATGATTTAACTATCAAAATGTTCGTCTCGATGAGATGATTCTAACAAGCCCAAAATCGTTAAAATCCAATCACAGGATCCCAAGATCGTTCATCACTAAGTAAATTTCTTTACTATTAAATAACTTTTGATCCACCATGCTGTTTTGGATGATTTAACCACCAAAATGTTCGTCTCAGTGAGGCGATTCTAACAAAACAAAATCATTAAATTCCAATCACAGGATCCAAAGATCAACAAAGATTTATCAATCATTTAATCAAATTGATTTTATATATAAAAATCAATTTGATTAAATGATTGATAAATCTTTATCGATCTTTGGATCCTGTGATTGGAATTTAACAATTTTGGGCTTGTTAGAATCGCCTCACTGAGACGAACATTTGATGGTTAAATCATCCAAAACAGCCTGGTGAATCAAAAGTTATTCAATAGTAAAAAAATTTACTTAGTGATGAACGATCTTGGGATCCTGTGATTGGGTTTTAATGATTTTGGGCTTGTTAGAATCATCTCATCGAGACAAACATTTTGATAGTTAAATCATCCAAAATGTACTGGTGAATCAAAAGTTATTATCAATTTCATAAATTGGCCAATTAAAAATAATTTAAAAATCATGTGAGTGGACAGTCAGAAAGTGCAAAGTTGCGTTTTTGATATTTTAATATGTGATGCATCAAGAAAGTAACTTTGTATCATGATATAAAGAAACTAAAGGTCCTTCGCTTCGCTCCGGACAATTATTATATATTATTTTATATATAGTAATTGTCTGGAGCGTAGCGACAGACTCATACTTTTACACCCTTTGATGACCGAAATTATGTTTTTGATGCATTATAATTAAAAATATCAAAAACGTAATTGTTGCATTTTCCGGATGTAACGCCGCGTGCCTATATTTGCACATTTAGTGCAACAACAACACAGATTTTATGCGTTTGTGTCGTGGGCCGATTCGAATCAATTACTTGGGTAACTAATTTATACGTATTGGATTATCAATTTATTAATCATGATAATCACTATTTCTGCGCAAAACATTTTTTTTATATTACGGACGATGAAGTTTAATTCGTTCACTTTAACGATTATGTTTTAAGAGAACGTATGTTTAACCATATTCAAATCAATTACATATCGGCAAATAACTATTCGTTATATCTTGATTACATGAATGAGAAAAAAAAGATGGTAGTCCTTGAAGTGTCTAATACAGGTTAATAATATTTACTAGGAACCGGGAACCGGTGTGAGTCTGGAGCATTAAAATTTATGGGAAATTCTAGGCATCTCTAGCTAGAGATGCTTAGCTTATATATCTCCGGCCATTTAACCAATCAAAGTACAATAAAATCACATGACTAAGGCTCATGTATATTTCCCAATTGCCGATGCTGCCATTGATGCATCGATCGCCAAGCCATTACCGGAACAGCAACACAAGATCATCTTTAATCTTTAATTACTGTATTTGTTTTGTTTTTTTTTCTTTCACTGCCTTCATTTACAAATTTTTTTTATTTATTTAGCTGTTGTCGCCGTTGGTGCCGCAGTTGGTGTAGTCATTGGTGCCGCAGTTGGTGTCGTCGTTGGTGCCGCAGTTGGTGCCGCAGTTGGTGTCATTGTTGTTACTGCAGTTGGTGTTGTATTCTGTTAAGTATTTACTGCGTTGTCAATTTCGCGCAATCTTGTTTGGTGCCACCATTATACCATTCCATGAGTTGGATTTCGTTGTTGATTTGTTTTTTAACTAATGCCCACTTTTATTTACAGGTGTTTTGGCGTTGTCAATTTCGCGCCGTCTGTCTTGGTGCCTTTGTTATAGGTGGGTTTTACCGTTCTATGGGTTGGATTTCATTGTTGATTTGTTTCAAGTATCTCTAGTGTTTTTTTTCTTTATTGGTGCATAATTAATACCACTTTTCTTTGTAGGTGTTATACTACGTTGTTGGTGTCGATTTCGCGCAGTCTGTTTTGGTGCCTTTGTTATTATAGGTGGGTTTCGCCATTCTATGGGTTGGATTTCGTTGTTGATTTGTTTCAAGTATCTCTAGTATTTTTTTTTCTTTATTAGTACATAATTAACACCCACTTTTCTTTGTAGGTGTTATACTACATCGTTGGTGTCGATTTCGCACCGTCTGTTTTGGTGCCTTTGTTATAGGTGGGTTTCACCGTTCTATGGGTTGGATTTCGTTGTTGATTTGTTTCAAGTATCTCTAGTAGTTTTTTCTTTATTGGTGTATAATTAACACACACTTTTCTTTGTAGGTATTATACTATATCATTGGTATCGATTTCGCGCAATCTGTTTTGGTACCTTTGTTATAGGTGGGTTTCGCCGTTCTATGGGTTGGATTTTGTTGTTGATTTGTTTCAAGTATTTCTAGTGGTTTTTTTCTTTGTTGGTATATAATTAATACCCACTTTTCTTTGTAGGTGTTATACTACGTCGTTGGTGTCGATTTCGCGCCGTCTGTTTTGGTGCCTTTGTTATAGGTGGGTTTCGCCGTTCTATGGGTTGGATTTCGTTGTTGATTTGTTTCAAGTATCTCTAGTAGTTTTTTCTTTATTGGTGCATAATTAACACCCACTTTTCTTTGTAGGTATTATACTATATTATTGGTATTGATTTCGCGCAATCTGTTTTGGTACCTTTGTTATAGGTGGGTTTCGCCGTTCTATGGGTTGGATTTTGTTGTTGAATTGTTTCAAGTATCTCTAGTGTTTTTTTTCTTTGTTGGTATATAATTAACACCCACTTTTCTTTGTAGGTGTTATACTGTGTCGATTTTGCACAGTCTGTTTTGGTACCTTTGTTATAGGTGGGTTTCGCCGTTCTATAGGTTAGATTTCGTTGTTGATTTGTTTCAAGTATCTCTAGTGGTTTTTCTTTATTGGTGCATAACTAACACCCAATTTTCTTTGCAGGTGTTCTACTAAGTTTTTGGTGTCGATTTCGCGCTGTCTTCTTTGGTGGTGCTATGGGATTTGCTGTTCTACAAGTTGCCTTTGGGTTGTTTGAGTGATTAAGTGTATCGTTGGTATCGGTTTTGCACCAAAATATTGTGTAGATAGATTAATGTAGATAGTTAGATAGGTGGTTAGATAATTAGGGTTAGGTTAGCTACTTTGAATCTGTTTGTTGTACAATAGATAGAAAGTGCTACAATTTTATTAATAAAATAAAATTTATATTATTGTACTAAGTTTTGTTAATAGGTAATTATTATTTCATAGTTAGGCCTTCGCATGGGCCAGGTTGGGCCGAATATCAGTACATCTTAGCCCTACCTGTATATATTAGGGCCTAATTTTTTGGATCCTGGCTCTACTATTAGGCTCAAATTTCAGTAACCTTACCCAGCCCATTAAGTTGTGGTTACCCTCCGAACTACCCGTGGGCTCTATTCATATAGTCGTGCTAGGGTTATAATCACAAGGATGACCTGATTTGTGGCTTATATGAAAAAGGTAGTAGCATATAATTGTATGCATGTGATTAGTGATGTGCCATGTATAGTACTGTAAGCAAAAAATTTTTTAAAATATTCTAGAACAAATCATAAAACTATTTATATCTTAAATTTCCTTTATGAAACTGCTTTTTATTTTTTAAGCAAATTTATTCCTTGCAAAACTTTGTATATAGATAGTTTATATATCATATGCTTACTATACGTATTTCATATACTATGCACACTATACAACTATACGTACTGTACGTACTGTACGTGATAAGTTGTACTATGGTTACTCAACGCAATTATATTATTTTGTTCAATTTCTAAAGATTTATTCAAACCTACAAGTAATTCTTTATATTTACCCATCTCGCGATAAGTTGACCACGATTAGTTAATGTAAATAAATTATTTGGTTCAATTTCTAAAGTACTTTACGCTAAAAAAATTCAGACATCATATAAATGGCACATCACTACATGTAATAGAAATTATAGGTACGACAGTGAATCTTAGTGCTTTCTTACTTCGCTTGTCACTTGTTCTCTTCATTGCACCTAGCGCCCTGCTTGTTGTTATGCGTTACGAGTTGAATGTGCCACACCATAGCATGGGCTTGTACCTGCTATTTTTTGTTGTCGTGTGTACCGAGTTGAAGGCGCTGCACCATATGTGGGCTCGAACTCGCTATTATAAAAAAAAAATTTTGATGCATGTAACGAGTTGAATGCATTGCACCATAAGTGTGGGCTCTAACTCGCTCTTCTATTTTGACAGGTGTTTTGACTTTACTCCACAACTACTTGGTCAAAGTCGATGTATTTGAATTTTATGGATTCATAGAATTCAAATAAAAAAAATTCATCAGCCTTGGTCAAGTGGTTGTGGAGATACATTCGCTCAAAGTTTTTGGCATAACTTCTATTTTAACAGGCATTTTAACTTTACTCAAACTTTGAGCAAATGAATCTCCACAACCACTTGATCAAGGTCGATGAAAATTTTTTTATTTGAATTTTATGAATCCATAGAATTCAAATAAAAAAAAATTTTATTGACCTTGGTCAAGTGATTGTGGAGATACATTCGCCCAAAGTTTTTAAAATTTTTATTTTTTTTTTGTAAATCGTTAGATGGGACAGTCTCCAAAAGATCGTAAGTTCGGGTTACATGAAAGTAGTTGACCTGTCCGGCGTTACCACGATCGGCAAAAATAGAGATCACGTGACTTTTTTTCATTTTAATTAGCTGAAAGACCAGAGATATATAGTTATATATCTCTAGCTAGAGATGCCTAGAGGAACCCAAAATTTATAATTTATATTGTAAAATTAATTAAAACTAAAAACTTAAATAATTTTATTAGTTTTTTTTTTTTTTTTTCAATCTTTGGCAGCCACGCCGACAAGTGCTTTATTAGGATTTTTAAGATATGACGTACTATACACAGTAACGAGAATACAACTAGCCACACGTACACTTTTAGTGTCTAATTTAAGTGGTCCGCCCTAAAGTTCCACACTAGTTGCCATACCTGTAACCCAACTATGGGAATTGCCTAATTTAAATCCTCTGATTATTCGCTAAGCCCATCAATCCCCTAATACTAACCTCCGACATTACCCGGCATGACACTTCTTTTGGGTGAATTCCCAGATATGACCTGCCGCACTATGCCAAACCAACCGGTTTGACATAGAATTTTACCAAAATAATACATGTCCCACCCAATTAATCGCACGGTTTCTTTTAGCGATTGACACTACGGCTTTACCCATATACTCACAGTCCGGATTTCCATTATTAGTTTTTTTTTAATTTTATTAAATTTCTTTTATTTGTTAATTTTTTTTATTATTTTTATTATTAATGTATTTATTTATTTATTATTTATTTTTTTTTATTTTTTTTATTTATTATTTTTTTTATTTTTTATTTTTTTATTTTTTTATTTTTTTTATTTTTTTTTATTTTTTATTTTTTATTTATTTTTATTTATTTTTTATGTTTTTTTATTTTTTTTTTATTTTTTATTTTTTTTTATTTTTTATTTTTTTTATATTTTTTTATTTTTATTTTTATTTTTTTATAAT
>QKWP01001003.1:128124-142102 GCA_003550325.1 Gigaspora rosea
AAAAAAAAAAAAAAAAAATTCGTTATAAAAAAATGGGAAATTCTAGGCATCTTTAGCTAGAGATGCCTAGCTTATATATTTCCGGCCATATAACCAATCAAAGTACGATAAAATCACATGACTAAGGCTCATGTATATTTCCCGATTGCCGATGCTGCCATCGATGCATCAATCGCCAAGCCATTACCAGAACAGTGACACAAGATCATCTTTTATCTTTAATTACTGTATTTGTTTTGTTTTTTTTCTTTCACTGCCTTCATTTACAAATTTTTTTTATTTATTTAGCTATTGTCGCCGTTGGTGCCGCAGTTGGTGTCGTTGTTGGTGCCGCAGTTGGTGTCGTTGTTGGTGCCGCAGTTGGTGTCGTTGTTGTTGCTGCAGTTGGTGTTGTATTCTGTTAAGTGTTTACTGCGTTGTCAATTTCACGCAATCTTGTTTAGTGCCACCATTATATGTAAGTTTCACTATTCCATGAGTTGGATTTCGTTGTTGATTTGTTTTCTAACTAATGCCCACTTTTATTTACAGGTATTTTGTCGTTGTCAATTTCGCGCCGTCTGTCTTGGTGCCTTTGTTATAGGTGGGTTTCGCCGTTCTATGGGTTGGATTTCATTGTTGATTTGTTTCAAGTATCTCTAGTGTTTTTTTTTCTTTATTGGTGCATAATTAACACCACTTTTCTTTGTAGGTGTTATACTACGTCGTTGGTGTCGATTTTGCGCAGTCTGTTTTGGTGCCTTTGTTATTATAGATGGGTTTCACTGTTCTATGGGTTGGATTTTGTTGTTGATTTGTTTCAAGTATCTCTAGTGTTTTTTCTTTATTAGTACATAATTAACACCTACTTTTCTTTGTAGGTGTTATACTACGTCGTTGGTGTCGATTTCGCGCTGTTTGTTTTGATGCCTTTGTTATAGAGGGGTTTCGCCGTTCTATGGGTTGGATTTCGTTGTTGATTTGTTTCAAGTATCTCTAGTGGTTTTTTCTTTATTGGTATATAATTAACACCCACTTTTCTTTGTAGATATTATACTATATCATTGGTGTCGATTTCGCGCAATCTGTTTTGGTACCTTTGTCATAGGTAGGTTTCGCCGTTCTATGGGTTAGATTTCGTTGTTGATTTGTTTCAAGTATCTCTAGTGTTTTTTTTCTTTGTTGGTATATAATTAACACACACTTTTCTTTGTAGGTGTTATACTGTGTCGATTTCGCGCAGTCTGTTTTAGTGCCTTTGTTATAGGTGGGTTTTGCCGTTTTATAGGTTAGATTTCGTTGTTGATTTGTTTCAAGTATCTCTAGTAGTTTTTCTTTATTGGTGCATAACTGACACCCACTTTTCTTTGCAGGTGTTCTACTAAGTCTTTGGTGTTGATTTCGTGCTGTCTTCTTTGGTGATGCTGTGGGATTCGCTATTCTACAAGTTACCTTTGTGTTGTTTGAGTGATTAAGTGTATCGTTGGTGTCGGTTTTGCACCAAAATATTGTGTAGATAGATTAATGTAGATAGTTAGATTGGTGGTTAGATAATTAGGGTTAGGTTAGCTACTTTGAATCTGTTTGTTGTACAATAGATAGAAAGTGCTACAATTTTATTAATAAAATAAAATTTATATTAATGTACTAAGTTTTGTTAATAGGTAATTATTATTTTATAGTTAGGCCTTCGCATGGGCCGGGTTGGGCCGAATATCAGTACATCTTAGCCCTACCTGTATATATTAGGGTCTAATTTTCCGGATCCTGCCCCTACTATCGGGCTCAAATTTCAGTAACCTTACCCAGCCCATTAAGTTGTGGTTACCCTCCAAACTACCTGCGGGCTCTATTCATATAGTCGCGCTAGGGTTATAATCGCAAGGATAACCTGATTTGTAGCTTATATGAAAAAGGTAGTAGCATATAATTGTATGCATGTGATTAGTGATATGCCGTGTATAGTACTATATGCAAAAAATTTTTTAAAATATTCTAGAACAAATCATAAAACTATTCATATTTTAAATTTCCTTTATGAAACTGCCTTTTATTTTTTAAGCAAATTTATTCCTTGCAAAACTTTGTATATAGATAGTTTATATATCATATGCTTACTATACGTATTTCACATACTATGCACACTATACAACTATATGTACTGTACGTACTGTACGTGATAAGTTGCACCACGGTTACTCAACGCAATTATATTATTTTGTTCAATTTCTAAAGATTTATTCAAACCTACAAGTAATTCTTTATATTTACTCATCTCGCGATAAGTTGCACCACGGTTAGTTAATGTAAATAAATTATTTGGTTCAATTTCTAAAGTACTGTACGCTAAAAAAATTCAGACGTCATATAAATGGCACATCACTACATGTGATAGAGATTATAGGTACGACAGTGAATCTTAGTGCTTCTTACTTCGCTTGTCTTGTCACTTGTTCTCTTCATTGCACCTAGCGCCCTGCTTGTTGTTATGCATTACGAGTTGAATGTGCCGCACCATAGCGTGGGCTCGTACCTGCTATTTTTTGTTGTCATATGTACCAAGTTGAAGGCGCCACACCATATGTGGGCTCGAACTCGCTATTATAAAAAAAAAATTTTGATGCATGTAACGAGTTGAATGCGTCGCACTATAGGCGTGGGCTCTAACTCGCTCTTCTATTTTGACAGGTGTTTTGACTTTACTCCACAACCACTTGGTCAAGGTCGATGTATTTGAATTTATGGATTCATAGAATTCAAATAAAAAAAATTCATTGGCCTTGGTCAAGTGGTTGTGGAGATACATTCGCTCAAAGTTTTTGGCATAACTTCTATTTTAACAGGCGTTTTAACTTTACTCAAACTTTGAGCAAATGTATCTCCACAACCACTTGATCAAGGTCGATGAAAATTTTTTTATTTGAATTCTATGAATCCATAGAATTCAAATAAAAAAATTTTCATCGACCTTGGTCAAGTGATTGTGGAGATACATGCGCCCAAAGTTTTTAAAATTTTTATTTTTTTTTTGTAAATCTTTGACGGGACAGTCCTCAAGAGATCGTAAGTTTGGGTTATACGAAAGTAGTCGACCTGTTTGGCGTTACCACGATTGGCAAAAATAGAGATCATGTGACTTTTTTTCATTTTAATTGGCTGAAAGACCAGAGATATATAGTTATATATCTCTAGCTAGAGATGCCTAAAAGAACTCTAAAAAAAAATTTTTAAAAATTAAAAAATAAAAAAAAAAACATAAAAAAAAAAATAAAAAATAAAAAAAATATAAAAAAATAATAAATAAAAAAAATAAATAAAAAAAATAAAAAAAATAAAAAATAAATAATAAATAAATAATTACATTAATAATAAAAATGATAAAAAAAATTAAAAAATAAAAGAAACTAAGGGTGTGGCGACTTAGAGAAGTTGCCAGGTTGTCACCCCTCTAAGCGACAGGTCAAAAGTTCGAATCCCACTGGCAACATTTTGAAAATAGGACTGTGTTATGGTGACTGTGGCTCAAAATCGGTTGGGTAAAATACCTGTAATCTTGGTTTCACTATCTTGAATGGAAGCTTCCGAGCGAATTGGTGTATTGTTACACCAACAAATCCAGGAAACCGGAAAAACAGAAACCCCTTGGCAAATCCCGAGTAAGGAGGTAGACGGACGGCTACGACGGTGCTACTGGAAGAAGTGGGTGCCGGGTCAGACGACGAACCTTACGAGGGTTGTAGTAGGCAATATCATGGTTCATGGAAATCCGGACTGCAAGTATATAGGTAAAGCCTTAGCGTCGATCGCTAAAAGAAACTGTACGATTAATTGGGTAGGACATGTATCGTTCTGGTAAAATTCTATGTCAAACTGGTTGGTTTGGCATAGTGCGGCAAGTCATATCTGGGAATTCATCCAAAAGAGGTGTCATGCCGGGTAATGTCGGAGGTTAGTATTAGAGGATTGATGGGCTTAGCGGATAATCAGAGGATTTAAATTAGGCAATTCCCGTAATTGGGTTGCAGGTATGGCAACTAGTGTAGAACCTTAGGGCGGAGCACTTAAATTAGACACCAAAAGTGTACGTGTGGCTAGTTGTATTCTCGTTACTGTGTATAGTATGTCATATCTTAAAAATCCTAATAAAAGTACTTGTCGGCGAGGCTGCCAAAGATTAAAAAAAATAAAAAAAATAAAAAAAATAAAAGAAACTTAATAAAATTAAAAAAAACTAATAAAATTATTTAAGTTTTTAGTTTCAATTTTACAATATAAATTATAAATTTTAACGCTCCAGACTCACACCGGTTTCCGGTTCCTAGTTATTATTAAATTTTAATTTTTTTTAATACTTTTGATAGTCTTGTTAGTACTAATTTGGCAAACTTATTATATTTGGTAGAGATATTAATCAACTCAGAGTTAGTTGATTTAGTCAACTTAGCTGACTAAGTCAGTTGATTTTTCAAAAAGTTGGCTTAGCCGACTAAAGATCTGATTTAGACTAACCTATCTGAAAATTGTAAATTTTTAATTAGCATTTAGCCTTTTATAGAAATGCATAACAGTTATTAAAAATATGAAATATACTTTCTTTATAAAATACCTTTTTTAATCCATATTTTATAAACTTCTTTAAAATTTTTTTAAAATTATTAAAAAACTTTTAAACAATAAAACTTTAAATTTTTATTTAGAATTTTTACTATAAAATTTTTCTTTAACTTTTCTTAATTTTATATATTTCTGTCTATATAAAAAATTTTTGCTTCTAATACAATATAAATCTTAATTTTTACAAAAGTTGCAATAATAAAAGCTACAATCCTTTTTACATGTAAAAGCAAAAGGCTAGAACCAATATTTAATGAGTTTGCCAAGAATTAGTAAATAATTTTTTTGGTTAAAATTTTTTTAAAAATTGTCTATTTTAGTTTATAAGCAACCTATACATTTTTTTTTATAATATAAAATTCAATTTTACTAAAATATAATCCTTATTTTCAAATATTAGCAAATAAAATTTTATTTTAATATTTTAATTTTAAAAATGTAGATTATAAGTATATTTATAGTATTTTTCCAGGCAAATTTGCCTGAAAAAGCCTACAGATTAAGGGATAGTATCTAATTTCTATTTAAGTCAAAAATTTAACATACGATAAAGATTTTTTTTACAATGATAAAGCCTGATTTAATTTGTATTAGTTACTAAAACAACTATATATATTATAATAAATTCTTAGTCCAAGCAACATATACAACATAACCTTTCTCAAAGTCAGATCCTAGCATAGAATTTGGTAATCGCCACATAATAAAATTTCTACGCTTCATCTCTTTAAGAAATTCAAGATGAACAATATCAGATCTTAACTGCCCAGCAATGATAACTACCGTAGATCTTACCTCTTTGATCCTTTCATCATCTTGAACACTTTCTTCATGAATCCGCTTCATAAATTTGTCATTATTACATAACCTAGCCAAAGTCTCAACAAACGCACCAACGATGAACTCATTATAAACACAATCACTTGCAATAATATAATCCCAATGTTGTGACAAAATATCTTTATCAATTTCTTCACCCCAAGTTAACTCTGCAACTAAAACCTTTGATGAAATTAAATCACTATCCAAATTTCGTTTAACATTCTTCCACAGATGAGGTAACATTGTTGCCTGATCTGTTAACGCTATGAGCTTTACCAAAGTAGTAGCTAATGAAATACCAGTTAAACCACATCCAGAACCTAATTCCAAGATATTCGTTTTATCAGTTGAAAGGTTCAACCATCCTCGATGGGCGAACATAAACTTTGAAAGCATGATACTTGAATTCCAAAGAACCGTCCCTGTCGTACCACTTACGGAAAGGAGCGATTGGTTTTGTGCAAGTTTTATGATCAATTGATCTAAAATAAAAGAATTCAAAATCATTGTAAAATAATTATTTGATTATAATACTTGGAGATCTGCAAATACCAATGCCGGGCATATTGGCACTAGTGCTTACGAGGTTGCATGCAAAGTTCCAGACACCTTTGGGCAAGCACTTTATGCTCTAAGCCTAGTAATTTAGATCAAGTCTTTACGCTTATATGCCTGGAACTTTGTGTCCGCGTCTACAAAGTGCCTAACAACTTTAAGGCAGATATTTTGCATCTGCGCCAATGCCCACTCCTGTGCCCTTTGTTAGGCACAGGGCTTGCAGATCCCTAATAATACTAGAGAATCAAATTAATTGTAATTTTGACCATCGATCATAACATCTATATAAGCATCCTTTTGTGATATAATTGGATTATATTGCCATTCTAAAGGACATCCTTCGGTATATAAGAGAAAGACCTCTTCATCAGCATCTATGACTTCGACAGAATTTTGGGGGATAGAAATTGGAGTTATATTATCATCAGCCATCGTAAAGAAGTGAGAAAAACCTGAAATTTACACTTATAAATTTGCTTATAAATTTGGTGATCACATGTGTTACCAAGATGTCGTGTGAAAAAATCGAAAAATTACAGAATTATAGCTGCATAAATACAAGGTGTCGACCTTGCATAATAGTTATCAAATCGTAATTAGAAAACTTTTTATTCTTTTGTTGTATAAAATTAATGGGACACATGATGATGGCCACAGTCTCTGAACCTAGACAACAAAATGGACATAGCGATCACCGAGCACAACTAGAACAAACTATAGATCAGTTGCTTACTAAAATATGGGAAATCATGGTACAACTTAACGAATATGATTCAGAAAATAAGTGGGCAGTGAGTCGCTCTTTGTACGTTTCATTCATACTTTCCTGATTGGCTTTATATTTAGGTAGGTAAAAAAGGAATATTATTTATCATTAATTTTAGGACTGATTTGGTTGCTTGTTTTGAAGAAGTGAACAAGCTTCAAGAAAGGATTCAGCACATACAAGTTCCTATGAAAGTAATAGAGTACGTACACTTTTTGATTTAAAAACTTTTTTTTGAATCTTATAATGATTTTCTTTTTTTTTTTTTATGAAACTCGACTCATAAGACATTCCCTTTAAAACGATTAGATTTATTGACGAGGGACGTAATCCTGATATCTTCATGGCTGATTATGTGGATGAAGTCATGCAAGAGAACCAAGCAGTTAAAGTCAAAAATGAAGCAATACAAGTAATACCCTAATATTAAATATTTATGCTTATGTTTTTCGTTATATGGATTTGGGCTTTGTTTTTCTAATTATAGTGGTAATTTTAACTAATCAGGGTTTTAGAGAAATGCTCCTCGAACAATTAAAAGAAACTTTCCCTGAACAAACTAATGCTTGGATCCGGATATCTAATCGAATATCTGGATAGACATCCTATTTTATATTTCTTTAATCCGGATTTATAAATAGATGTTTATTTAGTTATCCGATTCTATTCCAGTTTGTATCCGGTTTTTATTAAACATTTTATCGTTATTAATAAACGAATATACGTAATCGAACATTATACCTACAAAATTGGCAGTTGATGTTAGTCTGCATAGAAATTTAACACCATATTTTTAAGGAATAGCATACTATGTATGCATCAGATAACTTGAGTGATATTTTTTATCCTTGTGCTGGGCGTTTCTGCAAAAGTAAATTTTGATCAGACAAATTATTTCGATTCCTTTTTTGTTTTTTTGTCCTGATAAATTCCATTTATTCAATATTATTTCATTTATGAACAGTGATGAATGAAAAAATATTTCATTATGGGCAATTAAAAAGAAATATATGTATTTTAAATAAATTGTATGTCGAGCCAAATATATAATATATATAATTATACTATGTATAAGGAGAAACTTGAAATTGATGTATAGGCAGTAAACGCTTTAAATTCGAAGTCGAAGCAAAATAATGTATATCTTATATTCTCAAATACTGTATTCAATTTCATAAATTTTATTAAAAGTATTTTAGAAACTAATATAAATTTTAGAAAAGCAATTTATCCAAGGCTTGCCCTGACCACTAGCATTAAATCTTATTTTAAATATATCAATGAAATAATATTGTCGAAATAAAAATTAATTTTTAATAATTCTCTTTATAAGTATATATACAGTACAGTATATTTAAAATTAGTTTTTGATTCCTTTATAAGGAAATTTCTAATTTACACCACAGATGATTATCACTTGTAGTACTAATATCTTAAAATCTTGCTTATGAAACCACCTTTTTGAACAAAATTTTACTATAAACTATGCCCTTGCCCCATCCCCTAACCCTAACTATAAAGAAATTATTATGCATTGTAAATCACAGGTGATAACCACCTATGATGAACATTAGTTAATTTATATATAATACTAAAATTCTTTTATCCACTATATAAATTTTTTCATTATATATAAAAATTTTTTTTCTCTTGAAATTTTTTGATTTAGTATTATTATATATATATGCTATATTTATACTGTATTATTTTCAAAATCTGGTTTCGTAATATACATACTCTATAGCACTGTAAAATTAGATAGTTTGCATCATATTTACCTTACTTTCATAGATTTCGGTGTTAATTTACTAATAAACTAAGCTTGCTGTAGTATTTTTTGGTTTCAATTTCTTTGCGGAGGAGTTTCGATAACTTTCTGGTCGTTGTCCGAAACTGGGAATTGGATCATGATTCTTGCTACGTCACAGGTCCACTTACGGGTTAACCATTATATAACTGAAAAGGTATCGTTTTTTATTAAGATTTTTTACTTTTCCAAAAATTACTTATTGTGTACATATTCTATATATCTATTAGGCCTAACATATCGCTTTTATTCAACATATCTTGTTTAGTTGTTAAATCACTTAATTTTCTTAATCTGAAAATGAAAATAACGAAGTTTTAGTAATTTATAGCCTTGTCTTAACAAATTGATTGGTTATTGAATTTGACATTATTGACTAAAAATGGGACATATATTTGGGTCTGATTATTGTCCCAAGTGAAGTAGAAAACCCGATTCCCAAACCCAAACTATGTAATAATGTCATAATTCAAAAAAAAAGGTTTGGGTCGCAACCATAGTCGCCACAAAAATCGCGGTCACTCCTTTTTGCAAAGCGCTACAATGTCCCTACCGGGAGATACCGAAAAGTTGTTGAACATTGGATCAATCGTAAAAAATTGGGGGAATGATATCAGAATCTATTCTTACCTTCGAATTTTGACTTTAGTTTGAGAATCGATTCTAAACACTAGTCTGAAAAACAGTTGTCGGGGAAATGTTACTATCGAAAAAGGATAGTCAGGGAAATGATTATCGGGAAAAAATCGATTCCAGACCAATTTGGTCCAGTCTGAGGCCTGAACTACTGTATAACAGACCAAATCGGACCATTAATATCTCTAATCGTCTTCGTCGTCATCATCTTCGACATCTTCCATATCTTCCATATCATAGTCTTCGTCTTCATTCATGACCACGGATGTCAATTTTTCACGTGCAAAAGATGGCTCTACAAGAATATGAGGAGACATCTCGAAAGAGAATGCCAAGTCGCGGGCAGTTATTGTTCTCTTTTCTTGGCTTGTTGTAGCAGCTCGATACCTATAGTCGGCATTTCGCATTCCAGATGAGTTAATGCCTAATGAATTACCAGCTCGAGTCTTTTGCAGAACATTGCCAATAATATTTTTAAGATGTGACTAAAGTAAATCATACAATGTTAATGATTATTATTAGAATAATTTTAAGAAATAAAAAAAAATGAAATAAACCTCAAGTCCATAATTGAGTAGGCTTGCACAATCGTCTGAAATATTTTGCAAGCCGTTCGCTCGTGCTATTTCTAAAATCCTGTTATATAAAGTATTAGAATCGGGTAATGCTTTCATTTCTCGACAGGTTTGAACACGTTCTGGATTGACTATTATAGTAGATTGTTATAAGCTTAATGTTTGTAACGAACAGAGTTCTTTAAAATACAATCTTACGTTGTGGCTTGATAACATTTTGTTGGTCATTATAATCAAATAATGGTAACTGCTCTGACCTTGGTACTGGTAAGACTGTAGCCATAGGATCTGGCATCGTTATAACTCCATTTAAGTCCTATAATATTGAATTGTACAACAATATTTTGCGTTCGCAGATATAATATAGATTTTGTAAATAAAATTATTAAAAAGAATCAGAAACCTATTTTAAATATATCGCCGAGCGAAATTATTATCAACCTTTCTTAAACTTTTAATTCTCTCTCGTTCTTCTCGGGGCAACGACATTACAAGCTCTTTAATTCGTCGTTTCTTAGGATCAGGTAACCCATCGCTCTGCTCATGTAATTCATCTTCACGACCACGTTTCTTTTGTTGAATGACCGGATGGTTTTGTGGTGGTGGAGGATCGTTGCACAAGCAATTATTAAGTATTCCTAACAACAGCATATTGTGCAACTCGACTTTATGATAATAATTTTAATAAATAAGTAAAGGAATTCTTGCTCATTAACGGACATCCAAATTATACAAGAATTTAAACATACGATGTTCTCTATCTAATGAAGGTCTCACGATTCGCTCAAAATCTTGTCGACGAATTTTACAATAGATAAATTTTTTGAAAGCATCCCAATAGGGATGAGCATTATCACCTAAAAATTCTGTTAGTTGTTGCTTTATCTGATAAGTATCTATCCGAGCCTTTTCTATTCCTATATAAGTTACATGGTCAAAGCGTTCGTCATGATCTGGTAGAGGACGTTGCGGTGAATTGCCGTTCCGACGAACATTGTTCACCAATGAGGGCAACGGGATATTTGCCTGTGTCATTTTTGCCTTTCCTTTTTGCGCGTTACTAGGACCTGGCAGTGTGCCGTTTACAGCCTTTGTTGATGACATTGGCATTTTAAATAGAAAGACGAAGCTTTCGTGGCAGCCTTAGTCGAAAATTGCTTTATGAGGATGATCATATGTACTGATTAAACGTATTATTTATAGTTCCACGAATTTGCGGGGCTGATATACGTGTAACATTTTATGGCACTGATTGGCTGCTTTTAACCATGTAATCATACGTGCTATCTTTTTTGCTATCGCATTTCAGCATTTACACAGTAATCTTATATATAGGAACCGGGAACCGGTATAAGCCCGGAGCATGATGTATATTATTTGATTGAGTTATTTTCGTTATTCCATGAAATAAGTTTTTGTGATGATTTGGTTTATTATCACGTAGGCGGACGGACAGACAAACGTTGTTACACAGAAATAGAAAGTTCTACGCTTCGCTCCGGACTAATTAACTTTATACTTTAGCATGGAACAAAAGCGCGTCGTCTATTAGTATAAGTCACGTGCAATGCGCACCATCTATTCATCCGAATATAGTAAAATAATTCTATCTTTTTTGGTTAATGAACTAATAATACATATACTCAAAATTTTTTAAAAAAATTACAAAATTAAAAAAATAGGTTTAAACTTTATACACTAGGCATAGATATACTGTATTATACAAGATTTAGGATTGGAACAAACCAATTAATAGTTTAAATTTGGGCTTTTCTATATATCTCTGGCCAGAGATATATAGCTTATATGTCTCTGGCCTTTTGGGCCAATCAAAGAGCGGTAAAATCACATGATTTAATGTTCATGTGTTGATCCGATTGCCGATGCAAAATCGGACGCGTATCACCAGATCCGGATAGATAAGTATAGATCATCTTTGATCTGTTTTTTTATTTATTTTTTTTTCACTTGCCTTCACTTTCTTTGCTTTTCTTGTTAACTAAATTTTTTTTCTTTTTATCCCATTTATTTAGCTTGTTGTTATCTTTCGTCATGCCGTTGCAGTTGGTGTCGTCGTTGGTGTCGTCGTTGGTGTTGCCGTTGGTGTCGTCGTTGGTGTCGTGTAGTTAAATTTTCCCTGGGTTTGGCATCTTATAGGTGCTCATGTAGGTGGTCTTATGGGTGGTTTTTCGTATTTCTTACGGGTTGATTTTCGTTTTGCCCGATGTTTGGTCTTATATTTAGGGACTTGGAATCAGCCAGTGAAGTGGCTCTGGTAAAGGTTCCTCTTTTTCCTTGTTTTTTTTTTTCTTATTTTCTTTAACCTGTTTTAGGGTTTGTTTTTTTTTTAGATTGCCAGAATATAGAATCTTTACCATTCGTTGTTGGTATCGTCATTGTTGGTGCCTCTTTTCGCCGCTAATGTCTGTTGGTATCTTTTTTTATCGCTGGCACGTCATCGTTTGTTGGTGTCGTTGTTCGTTAGTGCTTTGGTGAGTCGTTCTTCAGGTCTTTTTCGTCATTGGTGAGTCGTTCTTTGGTGCCTTGTTTCATCGCTATGCCGTGCACCTTTTCATCACTTGTCGGTGTTTCCACTTCGTTTACTGATATTGTACCAAGTTGATTTCGGTGGTGCCGTGTCATGTTATTGCTGTATTTTTCTAGTGTCTTGTATTGCTGTATCGCCGTGTATCGCTGTATTGTCGTATCACTGTATTGCCGTATTGCCGTATTACTGTATCGCCTTATTGCCGTATCATGCCATATTCCGCTAAAGGTCTTTAGGGTTAGGGTTAGGGTAAATATTAGAAAATAGAATGTGCCTAGGTTAAAGTTAGGGTTAGAGTAGTAGCACAGGGTTAGTGTAAGAGATAGTAGTTGTCCGGGTTTAGTGTTTAGATAGTAGCGCAAGATTATGTAAGTGTAAATTTAGAATACTATTTGTAAATTATTATAATAAATAAATATGAAATAAATATAAATATATATAAAAAATAAGTATATTAAATCGTTTGGCTTGTGTATTGGTAATTTTAAGATTCAAAGTTTTTTTAATCGGTTCGATTATAGGATACACGACCAAGTTAGTAAAGTGAGGTTGAATGCCGGGTTACACTAACCCTTCCGACCAACTGATGGTTCGGACATATGGGTCATGTGACCTTCGCTTATTTTGATTGGTCAATAGGCCAGAGATATATAAGTTATATATCTCTGGCCAGAGATATATAGAAAAGCCCTTTAAATTTAGTACTAGTTTTTTTTTTTAAAAAAAAACTACTATTTACATGTGCAACTTTTGGTTGCCTAATTTAAATAGTTTACACAAAGGTTCTATATTAGTTAGATTATTTATTTAAATTTTCTAATCAACTATTTTGCCAATTTATTTTAGATAAAATAGGTATTACTATATAATTTCAATTTTTGGAACCTGAAATTCAAAATATTTCTAAAATAAATTTAATTTTATTTTATTTAGAACCCAAAATTTTTTAGAAAGTTTTTGAATTTTTTAATTCAAATGCATCTAGAATAAAGATATTTATTAAACTTATATAGTGATCTCCAAATTCTTCTAATTTTACAAAATTTAATTAGATTAAAATTTAAATAAGAGAACTGCTATTTACACTATAGTTTTTGCTATTTGCACCATGGATTTCATGTAACAGTAGATCATCAATCAACCTTTTCTATTTGCACCATGGTAATATATGTTGCACCAATAAAAACTCACCTTTTTTGTAGATTAATAGTTATTGGCGCCGTTAATATCGTGTAATATTACACAAATCTTCTTTTGGTAGCCTAATCTAATGCGGGCCAACTCTAACCTAAGTTTATAATGCGGGCAAACCCATTCCCTAATTTTTTAAGACCTTAACATAATGCGGGCCAGATTTTCACAATTTTGTGTAACCTTGGGTTATATTCATGTTGCACCAATAAAAACTCGCCTTTTTTGTAAATTAATAGTTAGTCGCGCTATTAATATTATGTAATATTACACAAGTTTTATTTTGGTTACTTAATCTAGTAGGCCTGCTAACCTAATTTTATAATGCGGGCCAACCCTAACCCTAATTTTATAATGCGGGCCAACCCTTGCCCTAATTTTTTAAGGCCTTAAAAAATTAGGGTAAGGGTTGGCCCGAATTATAAAATTAGGGTTAGGGCTGGCCCGCATTATAAAATTAGGTTAGCAGGCCTACTAGATTA
>QKWP01001003.1:147513-164655 GCA_003550325.1 Gigaspora rosea
CCATATTAGTGCTAAATTTTTAATCTATTTTCTTGGATTCGGTGATTTTTTTCATATTGATCAGCAACATAATTTGATAACTCTTTTTGGAAGGGCTTTAGAGTTATATAGGTTTTTTAATGAGCACTCTACTAAAAATTTGTTGCGAATTGTTGTTAATTCTGAGGTAGAAAAGGATTAGACTACAAAGATAATAAATCAATAAAACGGTTAGCTCTCCAAACCGAGTTAGCCATCTTGGAATTTTTGGCTTACAATAACTTTAAAATATATTTTTGTTATATCGATTTAGTGTAAGTATAATAATCACTTATTAATCGAAGCATTTAAGGAGTATTTAAGGTAAGTTATTCTTTTAGTGTAAGTATATTAATCGAATCATTTAAGGTAAGCTATCCTTGTTTGCAATCATTAATTGCATAACGATTATTTTATTTATGTTAACTTTTATTCTTATTCATAACAATTTTCATTTTATCAAATTTTCAAAAAAAGAAAATTTTTAATGCCGAAAAATTTAGAATCAATTGGGAGTTGAGAAAAAATATGGGAAAAAATACTTAGTACTGCTGTAAAAAAAAGATTGCTGAATAATATCATTAGTTATTTACCTCTCATTTAATTTTTATTCACGTTGATTAGTTTGGTATGTATGACAAGTTTTTTATCAATTGAAATATTTACTATTTTATTCTTATTTAACTTCTTATTAATTTATAGTTTAACGTTTGTAACTTAAAATATAACTGAATTTACTCGAGAATTGGTATCAGATTTGAAAAGTATATTAAAACATTAACAATATTGGCATCTAAATAGATGAGTTTAATGTTGTGAAGGTTTTACTTAGACGTGATATGTATAAAACAATTGTATTTAATTTTTGTGAACATTTTTTAAAAACATCAATTTGCATAAATATTTTTTTATAAAGCATATATATATATATTAAAATATGTATATTTTATTGAGAGATATTTACTTGTTATAAATTTTTGTATCGAAGTCTTATTCGTATATAACAAATTTCTAAATATATGCACATGTATTATATGAGTGCCAGGAAATCTATTATCGGGCTTTTAATAAATTAAATAGAATATATCCAGACAAATATAATTGAAAGCATGATGGCAGGTTTTCCACACTCATATGTTATATAATAAAATCGGGCATAAAACTGTAAATCGAAAGGTACAAGACTTAAAATGGACAAAATCAGGCTTCTTAAAGCGGACAAAATGCTTGAAAATTTATTATTAACTCAACTCGTACCTTTATCAGTATTATCCGGGGTCCTCACGAAATCCATGGTGCAAATAGCAAAGACCATGGTATAAATAGCAGTTCCCTTTAAATAATAATTATTATTAGGCCGATGACAGATAATACGTAATATCTTAGCAGGAAGGGGTCAAAAAAATTTTTACATAAGACTAATTATACAATTTGATTGGCTAATTGGTCTTATGTAGGGGGAGGGGGATAGCTCTATGATAAAATGCTATTACGTAATATATGTCATAGCCCTTATTATATATGATACTATAATTATTATGGTCCAGTGCAGAAAGATTTGTATCTCAAGCACTAAAATTAATTTTGTCCATATAGAAAAGTTCTTCAATTTATTTATAATTTTTTTATGCCAAATAAAGTAGATTCTGGGCTAACTTTTGATATATTTTTTTTTGTTATTTTATAAATAATTTGTTGAGCAATAAATTTTTGAAAAAATTTAATTAAAAAAAAATAGAATTTTTTTAAAAAAATTTAGATTTTAGGCATTTTTGCAAACTATATGCAGTGTCACAGTGTTGTACTATGCAAGTACATAGCCCTGCATATGCTGAATATATGGTTAAAATTTTAGCTTAATTGGATTAGTAGTTGTTGAGAAATAAATTTTTAAAGTTTAATACTCAATTTACTATATAGGGGTGAGTCAATAGAAAAGGGACAAATCATTTTTAGTAAAATTTTTTTAATTTTTAAATTAAAATATCTTAACAACTATTTAATCAAATTTGCTAAAAATTTTTTTGTTTTAATCTTAAAATTATATAAAATTAAAATAAAAAAAAATTTTATTAAATTTATTAAAATAGTTGTTAAAATATTTAAGCTTAAAGTCAAGAAAACTTTTACTTAGAAAAAATTTGGCCCTTTTCTACTGACTCACCCCCATATAGTACAAAAGCTGTACAAAAATTACTATGTAATTTTGAAGGATGTATTTAGTGTAAATAGGTTAGAAAATAATTGTATATAGTATTTTGTATACAACTTTTGTACTATATAGTAAATTGAGCATTAAACTTTAAAAATTTATTTCCTAACAACTACTGATCCAATTAAGCTAAAATTTTAACCATATATTCAGCATATGCAGGGCTATGCACTTGCATAGTACAACACTATTACACTGTATATAGCTTGCGAAAATGCCTAAAATCTAAAATTTTTTAATTTAATTAAATTTATTCAAAAATTTATTGCTCAACAAATTATTTATAAAATAACAACAAAAAATATATCAAAAGTTAGCTCAGGTCCTACTTTATTTGGCATAAAAAAATTATAAATAAGGCCACACAAACTTATACTATTGGTTCTCATATCCCGGCCGGGTCAGTGAGGTGGGGTTTTGAAATTTTAATTTTTTAATATATTAGCCAATAGAAATTCTCCATTCATAATTATGTGAACAGAGCGAATTTTTAATATAGTAAAGATTATTAATCAATTACATATATAAATATTAATTTTTACTAAAACGTGCCTATGGTGTTATTGATTAGTGCAATATGTTCTAAGGAAAAAAGTTTGCTTTTATAACAGTACAGTATAAAGAATAAAGTTTAAATTTTTAATACGAAATTTTTTATCGGGTATCCGGTTGTAAGGCAATAAAATTTTTAAATAAAATTTTTTTTATTAAAAAATTTTTTTTAAAAAAAAATTAAAACCCGAGTCGCTGGGTCACGAAAGGTTACTTGGTGATATGAGAACCAATAGTATAAGTTTGTATAGCCTAAATTGTTAAAATTGAAAAACTTTTCTATATAGACAAAATTAATTTTAGTGCTTGAGGTACAAACTTTTCTGCACCAGACCAATATATAGTATATGCAAGAAAAATTAATATTTAAATCAATTTATATATACTTTAATAGTTTTTTTATTGTTATAGCAATATTTTCTTTTTGTACAAGTTGTTAGCCAATATATTCAAATAATATAGTAATTAAATAAAAAATATTCTAGTACAAGTAATTCTTATTAATATCAATTTATTAATAGTTAATATCAATCTAAACTTGTAAAAAATCAAGTTAGATAATATAAATTTTACTTCTTTGTTATCAACTCTTGTATTTATTAATATAATTGTCTAATCCAAATAGTATTGATATTAATAATTATTAATAATTTTTTTTTTTTAACTAGTGGCCCTGCCTTTATTAATTAGAATTATATATACATGCACTAAGTTTACTTCTATATTACTATATACTTTAAACTTTTCTATATCTAATAAAGACTCACTCGACTTCAACGAAGCCCAGGTGCGACCTGCCATGACAGCTGTTTCCCTCTTTTTAAAGCCCTCAACTCACTGAGAATTATTTAAATGTCCACAGGCGGAGGCTGTTAGCCTTGTCAGAACCGATTAGCTATTAATATTTTTATCCTTCTTGTATACCGGTTTGACGAGAGATGACCAAGCTGGTTTACTAAAGCCAGAAATATAGTTTCTTATTGTTTTTTGTGCAATGCCTAAGATCTTTCTTTTCTTTTCCTTCTCTTTTTCTTTCTCATCGTTCACTCCTTTACCTAACTGATCATTCTCTTTAGCTTCTTCTATACGTATTTTCCTGCTTTTCCTTTTTTCTGGTTTCTTACTTTTCTCGTTTTGCTTTCCCTTCTTTTGTCTTAGCGAGATTCCGTTTGCCTTTTCCCATTCGTTGAAAACTTCGCATCTAAAGCACCAAATTCGTTTATAAAATACTTTCCAGAAGCAGCGTATTAACAGGCAGAGAATTTGTTTTTTCTTTTTTGGCTTTTCACAAATAAATTGTTTGATTCTCTCATCAACTTCTTTTGGGATATACCCTCTAATTAACGTGGCTTGCCTCGTTTCTTTTTCTTCATCGGTGCTTCCAAACAGGACTTCTTCACATGTTGTTTCGTCCACTGTTTAAGGTCTTCCTTTTTTTTCTACTTTGACATTACCATACTACAGACTTCTCGTCTTGTTCTTTTCTACAAAATTTCGTATACTTCGCAGGATGCTAGATGGTCTTGTGTCTCTTCTTTTCTTAGGCAGCTGATGCATGTACTGATTTCGTATACCTCGGGTTTTCTTTTGTAAAGGGTGTCCTTTGTTGGGAGCTGTTGAACAATACATTTGATCTGGAAAACCCAGGCTCTACTTCTTTTTTCGCTTGTGCATCTTGACCCTTTATTTCTGCATATATTATCCCATAATGCTCTCCACCTACTCCTGCTACTATCATCGCCTGTATCCTTTTCTATTAACTCCCCTATGGAGCTAAGCGCTGCCCATTCTGCATCGTAATGTGCAATCATCATAGTGTTGACGAAGTTTCTCAAGGGTTGATCGATGATGTTGTTTTCCCAGTAAGGGTAGGCAGATAATGTCTTTGTGTGATCTGGCTTTCCTTTGAAAGTATGCTGGCCCTTTGCCCCTTCCTTGGCCAGCCTGTCTGCCGCCTCGTTTAGCTCATTACCGCTATGACTTTTTACCTTGTGCATATGTAGCTTTAGTTTTTTCTTGTTCCAACACTTTATGATTGCTCGCAAAACGCTCCCGTTCTTGAGCTTCAGATCCTCCCGCGTTCTTATGATTTTTTTCCCTTTCTTAATAGCGCTAATTGCGCCTGCGCTATCGGTGTAAATGTGTACTTCTGCCTCCTGTGGCATAACTAATAAGGCTGTCCAAATCGCACCTAATTCTGCTCTCGTTGAAGCAGGCCAGTCACTAAACTTACTACTAAATTCTATATTTTCTACTCTACTATCTATTCTACTAATAACCCAGCCAATTCCTAACTCTGTTTTTCCTATTCCTACACCTTCGCAATTCAGTGATCCATCTGAGTATACCTCAAATCGGCTTCCATCTCTGATCTTAAACCCTATTTCTTTTAGCCTTTTCTGTGCTTCTGTCCCCTCAATTTGGCCTTCTATAAACTCTTCTTCAGCTGGCTTCACTATCACTATTGGAGGTGGTTGTTCTTCTACTTCTTCGTTTCTCTCTATGCTCATTGTTGCAAATGGAACTAAATGCTCCCAGTCACACTCTAGTTCGTATCGTTCTTCTTCACCTTCTTTATTTCTCTGTATGAGTCTTTTGTCAATCACTCTTTTGTTGCTCCTAAACGCTTTAAAAAAGATGCACTCTCCCTTTTCTCCATCCTCTGCAAGTTCGCAGCCTTGGCACTTTCTAATTGAGCGTGACTTTTCCCTGGAGCCTTCTTCGCTTACCCAATGCTGAAGGAGAAGTTTTTGGTTTGTCTTCTTTTTGAGGATTCTCACAATTTCATATTCTTTCTGTTGATTTTTCATGCCAAAAACGATCCACTCTTTTTTTCTTTTGTCGCTCGAGATTTCTCCTAGATTGGTCTTACACACCATGTTATTTGTTTCTGTCGCTTTAAACCTTTCCTTGATTCTTCTAGTTTCTGTACTTTCTATTAGCAACTCCTGCTCCAGTTTCACAAACCAGATTGCCTTTTTTCCATTACACTTTTGTCCTCTTATTTTCTTGATTTGCTGCCAGGTGAGCATCTTGGTTCCGCTTGGATTTAACAGCTGCCCTACCGTATATAGGTGCAGCTTTTTCTCGTTGCAGAAACTTGTTAGACCACGTTTATCCAGCAATTCTGCTAGCTCTAGATCGCTTGTGGCAAAATTTAGCATGTTTGCCTTTGTGATGTTCCTAATTTCTAGTCCGAATCTTTTAGCCAGCTTGACTGTATTGTATGACAGATTGTTCTTAATACAGTGATTTTCCAGTCTTGCACTGTTTACTTCTAATATGTTTTTTGTGCATTTACAACGTATTTGACTTTGCATTACTCTGATCCAAGTGGTGTGTCCCACTGCACCATCATCGTTGAGCCTTATTGCTAGCTCCGTAAAGTGGTACGCAATCTGGTTCTGCCATAGGGTTTTAGCACCTATTAGATTTTTGTGTGTTACAACTGCCGTTGCTAGGGTCTTTGCTAAGTTCGCCTTGTTTTTGATCATCATTAACATCGGGCGATGTAATCTTGCGCACATATTTTCAGACAGTAAGCGGCATTGCAGGCGGTATTCTAACCTTGGTATCAGCACCCTATTGTTTATATAAACTAGTTGACCGAGCGTCATTCTCTTTTTCCTAATCGCCTTTACAGTATAACTTGCTAGACTTCTCTTTTGACAATCTCGAAACAGCATTTTTTTCTCTTCCACTCTGATAGCCAGATTCCTAGGTACTGGACAGCTCTTTTTTTTCTTTTGCTTGGACAGTGGCACCTCCCATTTGTATCTCGTCCTTTTCTTGTGAATTGGTCTTTTTGATGCTTAAGTTGATAACAATACAGTCGGAGTCATAAGTATCCCCACTCAGCTAATTTTCCGGTAACCAAGTGTAATGCCTCAAAATTTCCCGATCATGTAGTACAATATAAATACTGATCATACATACTTTTTTTAGATCCATTGATAATCTATATCGCAAATTGGATGATCGACGAATTTTTGGCAGTTCAATGAATGTCTCTTCCCATACATAAACGATATGAGCTCGTTTTTTTACATACTCACCGTAAGGGCCCGAAACTTGGACTTGCTGCAGCTGCAAAAGAGGTCGGCTGCGATAAAAAAACGGCACAATATTGGTATAAGAGGTGGACTGTGACCAAGGACTTGAATGATCAACCAAAGTCTGGCCGCAAACGAATCACCACCAAAAAGCAAGATCAAAGAATAATCGAGCTTGCACAAAAAAATGAGAATTTAACCGCCATGCAAATTTGTGAAGATATGAAGAAGCACCATGTAGAAGTCAGTACGTCCACCGTTCGTCGTCGTATTTGTGAATCGGGTGCCAAATATGCTGCACAACTTTCGAAGCCCCTGCTAACCGATAAGCATATTAAAAAAGGCTAGCGTGGGCTAAAATGTATAGGAACCATGACTAGAGTAATGTGGTTTTTTCGGATGAAAGTACGTTTCATCTGAAACACCGACCAAGAAAAGTGTGGCAGTTCCCTGGTAAGCGCAGTGTCTTTCGATCAGTGAAGCATCCCGCGAAGGTCCATGTATGGGGCTGTTTTTTAGCTTCTGGGTTTGGTGAGTTGTTTCTTTTCCGGAGAAACCTGAATGGGAAATATATGGTTACTGCAAGGATAGTAAATAACTTTAAATAACCCAAATGATTCAAATGACAAATGACCAGTCATTGGTCATTTCACGGCCCAAATGACTTAAGAAGGTCATTTAACTCTATTATCTAATACTTTTAGCCAATCAAAATTGATTATTGTTCTTCGTAAAATAAAACGTTGCTAGATGCTATCTAATAAAAATTATTATACATGATAAATAACTGAATCATTTGATGGATGATTGCCATTTGTATTTTGGCTAAATGACTAGGTCATTTCCAAACTGGTTGTAAAACGACATTCCAATCGAATCATAGATGAAGTAATTAAAAAAAAAACACTAGACAAAAAAAATAATGTATTTACTTTTTTTAAAAAAAATAAAAAAAAAAGTTCGTGAATAATAATTTACCGATTGTAAATGATATAAATCATTTTCGAATTTACAAACGGCATGTTAATTAATAATCGACGTGAATTGAGAAATGATCCGAACATATGTATTAATTAAAAAAATGCATTATACAAGTTTTTTTGTGATTTGGTAGGATGTCAACTCTAATGCAAATGACCAAATGACCCCGGTCATTTGGAAATGACCATAATCATTTGGTCACGAGTCATTTCCAAATGACCCAAAATTTGAATGATCTCAAATGAGCGGTCATTTTGAGGTCTTTTGAGGTCATCTGAAAAATTGGCAAATGACCAGATCATTTACCATCCCTGGGTTACTGTGTATGGGAAGGGCCTTCTGTCTTCTGTTGATAAAATTTTTGGTGAGGGTTCAGTAGAATGGGTGCTCCAAGAAGATAATGATCTGAAACACCGTTCGAAAATTGCGAAA
Organism: Gigaspora rosea; assembly: GCA_003550325.1. NCBI lineage: Eukaryota > Fungi > Glomeromycota > Glomeromycetes > Diversisporales > Gigasporaceae > Gigaspora > Gigaspora rosea. Next base: position 155,761 of record QKWP01001003.1, read on the forward strand.
AATTGGAAGGAAGAAAGTGGTATTAAGGTGCTCCCGTGGCCTTCGATGTCACCAGACCTGAATCCAATAGAAAATGTCTGGGGAATTATAAAAATTAAGCTTGCGAAAAAAAAATCCGGACAATGAAGGGTTTAAAAGGTTTGATCATAAAAGAATGGAATCAATTGCCAAACAGTCTGGCGGCAAAATTAGTGGCGGACATGAACGATCGTGTAGAAGCTATAATAGATAATAATGGTGATTATGTATTGCATTGATGATCACAATTGGTCATATATTTTTCAATAAAAAAAAATTTTTTTACTTATCTGTCTGCTGCGCCAAGTTAGCCGGGTGGGGATACTTATGATTCCGACTGTAAGTTCAGACTTGTTACCATTTATTTTTATGTCGTTGATTTCGAAGAATTCTTCGGATATTTTAATAATCTTTATCATTTCATCCTTGGACTTTGCCAACCACACCGTATCGTCGGCATATGCCAAGGTCGCCTGCCTCCACTTTATTGTGCTAAGTTTTAGCTCGCAAATATCTGTAGGCCAATCCACTTGAATTTCGTACTCTAGGTCTTCTCTATTTTGTATTACTGTCAAGAGCGTGTTGTAAAATATTTGCCAGACCAAGGGGGAAATTACTTCCCCTTGGTCTATACCGTCCATAGCTTGGAATTTCGCCGTATTCCCTACTCCTGTAATTATTTCTATTTCCCGTTTATCAAATAGCTTTATTATGAAGGAAACTATGCACTCTGGGATTTTAATTCTACACATAGCTAGTCTTAACATTTTTAAACTGACAGAGTCGAATGCCTTCTTCATGTCCTGGAAAGCTATCCATAACTCTCTTCCATGTTCTTTCGCATCTTCAACTATGTTGTTAATTATGTGAATTGGCGCAGCTGTGCCACCTCCTGGCAATCCAGCAAAGTTGTAGCCACGCAAAATGTCTCTTTCTTTTAATATTTTGCACAGTCTGATTGTTAGAATTCTTACTGTACATTTTTTTACGACCTCAATAAGATCTATTGGCCTTACGTTATTTAGATTGTAATTCCAGTCTTCATGTTTTGGAATCGGATATAGCAACTCCAGCTTCCATTTTCTTGGTATTAGCCCCTTTCTTAAGCATACTGATGCTAGTTCTGCCAATAGCTCTTTGGCTTTTTTTCCCACTTGTTTTAATAGAGGGTATGTGATCCCAGATTGTCCTGGAGCTGAATTATTTTTTGTATTTCTTACAGCTTCATCCCACTCTTCTATTGTGACACTTTTTTCTATTTCATTATACCATTCAGCCTTGACATTTTCACGTGCCTTGTAAACTGACTTTCAGCTTTCTGGCATATCATCCGCCTTGTGTTTTCTTTCTATATACTGGCCACTGAAGTGCGCGTGTACTGCCTCTAATACTTCTTTTGGGTTGTTTATTAGCCGCGGTTCGTCGTCCTTCTCCCGAACTATAACCTTGTTAAGCTTGATCTTTCTATAATATTTGTCTAGCAAGCTCGTCAACATCTTCTTTTGGTCTTTAACGATCATGTCATAACGAGTTTCGATGAAACCTCTTATTCTTTTTTCCTCTTTTTGTTTCAGTAAGAGGTTCAAGTGCGCAATTAGTGTTTTCCAAAACCCTACAATCCTTTCTTCCCTCAGGAAGTCCTCAACTTGTATGTGCCCGTGCTTGCCAAGCTCTCTTCTTTCTATTATTTCTATGCACATCTGCTTTTGCTCGGTTGTTAGGCTTTTCGTTTCTCCTCTTTCTTGTTTTCTTAACTTTCGTTGTATTTTGCCTAATATTTTAATATCTTTTCTAATATCTTTCTCTTCTTTATCCCTAGTTTCTAGACTGCATGACTCAACTGAGTGTCGCTTTTTTTTCCTTGGCAAGTATTTCTTTACTGCCTGAACTAGCGATTTTTCGATTACCTCCCATAGTTTGTCTGGGTTTTCTCTATTTATGTTCTTGTTTACGTCTTGTTNGTATTTCTTTACTGCCTGAACTAGCGATTTTTCGATTACCTCCCATAGTTTGTCTGGGTTTTCTCTATTTATGTTCTTGTTTACGTCTTGTTCCTGTAGGTCTTTGTCTAACCCGGCTCAGAATTTTTCCCAATCTTCTTCCCCTACTATTTCTAGGTTTAGCTGCAATCTTTTTTCTTTTTTCTGCTTTTGAAGCTGTCGTCCTAGTCTTCTTTTTTCCTCTAAGTCAGTTGCTAGCCTTGCCAAGACTAGATCGTGGTCACTTCCTGTTACGCAAGTCATGTTTTTTATTTTGCTATCCATAACTTGATCACTATATGAACTATTTATCCATATATAGTCAATTCGAGATGCTTGCTCATTTCTTTTCCAAGTGTAGCTCACACTTTCTGGGTTTAGTTCCCTAAAAGTGTCTTTGAAATTGTGCGACACTAGAATATCCAATAGTTTAGATTTCTTCTGTGGCATCTCCTTTCCTTTTCCTTTTTTGTTAAGTACATTCTCTGCTGTTTGATTAAAATCTCCAATAATTATTTGGTGGTTCGTATGCTTTCCTTTGTTTTCGGAGAGCTTTCCTTTTAAGTACTTAACAATCTTTTCTTCCAATTCGTGATCATTTGGTGCTTGATATATCGTTATGACTTCAATACTAACTCGTTTAAAAAACATTGTAACTGACAGGATATACGGACTGATCTTTTCCACCTTTGCGACGTGGTTTTCCCACTTGCTATTTATAATTATACCTACTCCGGACCCTTTCACTTTGTTCTCGTCTGCAGATGACCAAAACCCGTGATAACCTTGAACCTTTCTAAGCATTATCTTTCCTTCCTTTTCTGATACATTTGTTTCTACCAAACCTAGTATATCTATTTTTGTTTTCTCCATGTATTCTATTACAAAGTCCATTTTTCCTCTATTTGTCTTGATTCCATTAATATTATGTGTCCCAACACTCAAAACTTCAAACTGCCTCCCTTTCTCCACATCACCTTCTTCTGTGCTACTTATATACTGTAGCACTTTTGTGTTCGTAGAGACACCTATGGCACCTCTCAGAAGTGATTGGGCCTCTTTTCTAAAATGTCTTTCCTCTATTGCTAAAAGCCTTTTTAGTATTTCTTCAAGGAGACTTGTTTGGTCAAGGTTTGCAACTACTAGCTTTTCTGCTTTCATCGTATTAGGTTCCTTGTGAATTTCTCTTTTCTGTTCTCGTCCTCTTGTTTTACTTTCCTCTCTCTTTCTATCGTTACCATTCGGACGTTTAGTCATCTGCTTTCCTTTGAAGTTCCTTTCTTCAACTTTGGGACTGCTACTGTTTTCACCTGTAAAATTCTCTTCTGGATTATTGCTACTTGAGTTGCTTTCTGATTTCTATAACAGCTTTGTATTATAGTAGCTGATACTATACTTTGTAGCTTTAACTTTCTCTTCAGCTGATTTGAAGTATACCGTTGCCGAACTCTTTGGGTTACCATTACTATTGATTGGAATATGCACTGCCATACCTCCAAGTCTCTTGAGTTGATGGAGTAGGAGTACTTCCTGTGCATGATATAGCAGATTTTTAAGTGTGGCTTTAAATTTGGCTCTTTCTGTTAAAATTTTGAGACGATTTTCTCCTTTTGTTATTCTTGACACTTTTCCATTAAATGTAGGGATCACCCACATGTTTTCGAGCCGTTTCCTTTCTTCCTTGCTGTGAAACTGGATTGAGACTATTATCGTCTTGTTTTTTGCTTTAATATTCCACCCTTTCACTTTTATCATTCTGTACTTTCTCAACACACCAGTAAATTCTTTTGTAGTGTAGTATGATGGAATGTCCCATAAAGTGTACTCTTGTATCGTCTCTGTTTGTTCATTGGGCAGCAAGCTTTTATTCACGCTTGTATCATGATCTTGTGTAGTATCGCCTTTGCTTGTGTTTTGATCATCTTTTATAGATGCCTTCACTTCTTTTCCGCATGAGTTCGCTGCTAGCACTCTTTCTCCACGATCTTGCATTGACTCAGTCTCATTTCTTTTACTAAGTTGATAAATTCCACTCTTTTCCGCTTCTATCGACATTTCAATTATGTTTGAAATTTGTCTTTCCAAATACTCTATACAATAGTCTAAATGACCTACTTCTTGTATTGTTAGAGCAATTTTTTTACTTATGGCACTTTTGAATTCGGGTATCTCTATTTTTTTTTCTAGGCTTTCTGTTTTGGACTCAACTGGTTGTTTTTCTTCTTGCGTAATTCCGAGTTGTTTCCATTCCATAATTTCGCAGGCCTGCCTAATAATATAAACTGTACCTGGGTATGTAATGCCAAGTAAGTTAGCGACTTGTTTGTCTCTTTCTAGGACGAGTTTTTTTTGACTTATAGTGATTTCAAGTATTTCACTTTCTGGTCTTTTAAAAAGATCCTTAAATTTGTTCAAAAATTCCATGATGTTCTACTTATGTAGATTCTGATTATGCTATCGATCCTGATTCAAACTTTCTGTTTTCGATGTTCTAATTCCTGCAAGCGACACGTGACTACTTTGTAATAATAGTAACCGGTTCGCGACTTGTTGTTTTGCTGTAGGTGCCCTAGACCTAATTAGTATACGTGTTTGTTTGTTTACTTGTTTGCTTCTGGTTTTGGACCTAGTGATCAGCGGTACAGGGTCTAGCCAAATTCTCTAGTTTTCATTAGTTTTAGGCTGACTCGTAAATTCTTTAGAAAGTTTGTGTTTTCCAAGCTTCTTGGCGTGACAGAGTATTTTTATATTAAGTAACCCTAGATGGTTTTTTCTAACCTTTCTTTTTCTTTAATCACTTTTTGTGTGTTTCTTAAAGCCTATCTATGTGTTTTCTGCTATTTTTTTAAAATTTTTCCAGGAACGTTTGTGTACAGATGATCAGTGGGAAGAGTTCGATTCATAATTATTAATAATCGAAATTATATATTAAGTTAATAATTTAATTAATATACTTGCTAACAATTTAATTAATTTGTCTATTAAACAAAACAATAATCTATATATTAAAATTTTATAATTTTATGCATATTGGACAAACATTGCATATTTGTGTAACAATTTATATAATTTGTATAATACAAATATGCAACTAGATAGTACAAAAATTATTGTATAGTTTTTGCAAAATAAAATATATTACACAAAATTTGTTGGTGTAATATTATGCAAGATTTGTATTTGTAATATTTATTTACTAGTACCACATGAATATATAAGTCATAGGACATGTCCTTAAAAAATGGCCCAGATGTTGTCTATAATAAAAATTATAATAAAAACATATGAATTTACTATAAACATAGATTAGAAGATTCTCTTTGATTTTACTTATTAACTTAAAATTAAATTTTTTGGGAATATAGAACAATAGAAAAAAAAAATTTGAGCTTAAAAATCGAATTAATATTTTGTCGATTTTGTACAAAACGAAAATGTAATTTTACCAAAAACAAATATTTTCTAATTTTAAGATGATAAGTAGATGTAAAATCATGCCCTGAACAACTTTACTTAGTCGACTAAAGTAGGTTACCTTGTAAGAAAAATAGGTTATTTATGTACTAAAGTTAAAATTTTTGAGTTTTAAATATAAAACGGGTTTTTTTGATTAGGTAACCTACTTCGGGCCCTTAAGCAAAGTTGTTCAGCACGTGATTCTACTTAATTCAAAGCTGCCGCGCGTTTTTTCGGACCTTTTACTAAGTGAAAAATAGGTTTAAAGTTTGAAAAAATTTTTTTTTTTAGAAAAATTTTTTTTCAACTTTAAACCTATTTTTTACTTAGTAAGAGGTCCGAGAAAACACGTGACAGCTTCAAATTGAGTAGAATCACGTGCCGAACAACTTTGCTTAAGGGCCCGAAGTAGGTTACCTAATCAAAAAAAAGGTTTTATATTTAAAACTCAAAAATTTTAATTTTAGTACATAGAAACCAATTTTTCTTACAAGGTAACCTACTTTAGTCGACTAAGTAAAGTTGTTCAGGGCATGATTTTACATTTACTTATTATCTTAAAATTAGAAAATATTTGTTTTTAGTAAAGTTACATTTTTGTTTTGTGCAAAATCGGCAAAATATTAATTCGATTTTTAAGCTCAATAATTTTTTTTTACCCTTGTTCTATATTCCCAAAAAATTTAATTTTAAGTTAATAAGTAAAATTAAAGAGAATCTTCTAATCCATATCTATAGTAAATTTATATGTTTTTATTATAATTTTTATTATAGACAGCAATTGAAAGGACATGCCCTATGACTAATATTTAGTTTAAATAATTGGTTTGTTTGGTTAAAATTAGGGTATACCACTAGGTAAGAGTTAGAAAATACTATATATATCAAAATTTTGCAAAAAAATTTTTTTACTAATGAACAGAAGGTTTTTTCATAAACTAAATTTTGGGCTATAAGCAATTTTTAACAAAATAAACATTGTTTTTTCTGATTATACTATGTTATATTTGATCTTGAAATTTAATTTAGCTAATTCTGCAATTTTTTATTATATGATACTAGTGAAGTAATAAATAGCAAACTTTTATATATGGAGGGTGTCAATAGAAACCAGGCAAATTAGTAAATTAGAGTTTTTAAGATAACGTGATTTTTGTGTTGTGTTACACAAAATCATATAAACAATAATTGACAATTCGAGCTTTAATCAGCATTGATTAGAATGCATTGTATAATATAAACATTCCAATTAATTGGTTATTCCCGATCGGATGATCTATTTCGATCTATTAAAATCAGTTTATCAATTTTTGACTAAATTGTTTAAATGCAAATATTTTAAATTTTTATTAATTAATCAAAGATTCATTATTAAGTAAAAAATATTCTTTACTAGTTTTTATATTAGTTAAGCGTAAAATCTCAATTTTGAAAAATTTTTAATTTGTCTGGTTTCTATTGACATCCCCATATTTGTATATTTTTATTAGGGTTCCTCAAATTCAAATCAAATCAAATATTGGATTAATTTGAATTTGATCAAATCAAATTAACCCTGATTTGAATTTGATTTGATTCAAATATTTGAATTTGAATTTGATTTGAATTTGAATTTTTAATAGTAATTTTCAAATCAAATCAAATATTTGTTAAATCAAATCAAATTTGGCCATATTTGAATTTGATCAAATCAAATATAGTCAAATTTGAATTTGAATTTGATCAAATATTTGATTCAAATATTTGAAGATCAAATCAAATGCAGAACCCTAATTTTTATGTATTTGTTTATTTTTTTTTTAGAGCATTATTTTATAGCAATAGATCACTATAGCAACTTTATATGAATAGCTAATCAAAATTGAATATGTGACTATATAATATGTTGCTTATTATTGTCCAATAAAAATTTTTTACAAGCTTTTTAATATTTACTAGGAATTGGGAACTGATGTAAGTCCGGAGCATAAATTATACTATATAAAGTTACTTAATTGCTTCTTATAATTTAACTAATTTAACTATAATTTTGGTACTTATAAAATTTTATAAACTATTTAGTATATGTTAGAGAGTAAAAGTACTCTAAACTATATAAATTCCAATCACAAGAAAGTCCTCCTATATGGTTTTGCGTGACAACATCACGCAGTTACTTATTTAATAAGTTTGTTATTCTAAAGTTTATAAATAAGGTACCCGGGAAATTAATTTAAATCAGCCAATTATAAGAATGTCTTATTACTGTATTTTAATCAATACCAGTTTTGTTGTTCAAAACAGGCATGCAATCACGCGCCGGGACAGACAAAAAATTTCCAAATTACATTATTGACATATTTGTATATAATAAATTAGGGATGCATCAAAAAAAATTTTTCATGATCAAAACGCATCAAAAACGCAACTTTTGTATCAAATAGTGCGTAAAAATTGAGTGCCCGGAGCGTAGCGACGGACAATAATAAAAAATACTTTAACTTTAAACTCTAAATATAATTGGCTACTACATATCTAGAATCATTATAAAGATAGGTCTCTATTGTATTTTTGTCTATTTTTTTATATATATTTATATTGTACAATACAATTTTATATGTAAATTGAAGAAATTATAAATATTACAGCGACCTACTATATTATTGTGGACACTTTTCAAAAATTTATACAGAGCTAAATATATAAGGTATCAAGCTAAAAATTAAATTATATATTCTTTAAATCTATACCTTTTAAATAAAAAAAATTTTAAAAAATTTTATGCTATAGTTTTTAAAATAATTAAGTTTAAGTAAATTTTTAAATTTTAGCATTTGACCGGTTTTCTAAATTTTAATAAAGTTTTTATAATAAATAGAATTATTAAATATAGTAATAAATAAACTTAAATTTTTTATTAATAAACTAGCAATTTTTTTTAAATAAATTTATTTAGTATAACAAAATGCACATTTCTTTAAAATTTTATAATTTTTCAAAAAAATTTTAGTTAATTACTATATATAGTAATAAAATTACTATATTTGGGGGATGGCTAAAGCCATGTACCTACGTGATTTTTTGAAATTTTAGTTAAAATTCATATCAGAGTCTGTTTAGCATTAGGTCGGGGTTAGGGTTAGGACCAATATAGGTAAAATTACCTTCCTGACATTTTTTATTAATGGCCCAAGATAGGTTTAGAATGCCGTTTTTATGTTTTTGCGTTTTTTTTTGTTTTTTGACTTCTTCGGGCTGATCTGTGTAAACAAAATTTCGCGACTCCGTTTGGTTGATTTACACGAAAATGTCACGTAGGTACATGGCTTTAGACGACCCCTATATTTGGTAATTGATATAATTTTGAATTAAAAATTGCATTTTTATATTTAGAAATAATAACTACCTTAAATTATAAAATTTTAAAAAATTTTGGGATTATATGTAATTTGTTATGCTGAAT
>QKWP01001004.1:16056-26206 GCA_003550325.1 Gigaspora rosea
TTTTTTTTTTTTTTTTTTTTTTACAATCTATTCGATCTTTTTAAATCTTATTGCTTATTAGGTTTTAAAATTATTTTATTCGTGTTTGGTAAGTATAAAGCTGATTTATTACTCAGTAAAAGAATTTTTTTTACAAAATATGAGCATAAATACTTATCTGTTATTTATTATTTTCAAATTAATTTAGTTCGGTTAAAAAATAAGATCGTTATACAAGAACCGTGTCTATTTCATTTTACCAATTCTGCATTTTTAAACCACTCGGGTCTAGTACTTGCCCAGAGGTTATATCATGAGAAGAAAAAATATAAAGTGCATACATTTTATATTTATAATAGGCATTTTATTTAAAAAAAACTAAATAAAGATTCTGTAGTTCTATATATTAGCTCTAGTGAAAAATCACTTGGCTTACTTTTTGGTTTTACAAATTTATTTGTAACAATATTTAATTCGTTATTTCGAGTACATAGCTTTTTAACAAGGTTATTTTAACTGTCTATAGCATTTAGCATTGCTCAAAAAAAATGAACTGGATTATTTTACTGGCTTAACATGTAATTTTGGATACACCTCTACCTATAATCATAATTCTCATCTCTGCAAAACACAATCTAACCAAAAACATCACTAAAGTCTTTAATAATCTAAACGATGAGTTATGGACAAAATACAACAATCTAACCTTCAGTAGAAGCAGTTCTATTGTCATCAATATTTACCGGTACATTAATCATGCACAACTAATTTATATTACATCTCTAAAATTTGCAAGCTGAATAGTATCAATGTGTAATAGCTAGGGTTAGTAAAATTACGGGGGCCAACTCAAATGTTACACAATTTTAATTGTAATACAAAAATTGTCATTTTATATGAAAATCATATAAAATTCATATGTATCGTGTTCGACTAGCCAAAGTCTTGATTATTAATTTTTTTTTAAAAATAACATGTTTACTGAGATCTTTTTTTTTTTTGAAACTCGAAATAGACAAAGGTAAGTAATTAATAATAAAGAAATTTTATAGCTGTTCTTTTATTGTTAAAAAAACTGAATTATATATTTATACTCAATCATATATATAACTTGAAGCCTAACAATTTTAATTAACCATGTAGAACACACCTACATCGTCTTGTACATAGTAAATTACCTTTGAGCCTGCCACTTGTTTTTTTCTCGCGAAGTGTAATGCCAGTTTTCACTTGAACATCCAAATTAAAGATTTCAATAATTTCCAGAGCTAATGTGCTTTTAAAACATACTATTCATGAATGGTGGCATCATGCAACTGGAAATCTGCTTGTAAAAAACGGAAAACTTTGCAGAGTTATTGATTTACACGAAATATTTTAAGGTTTGTTAAACATATGCATTTAAAATATTTTATTATGCGATTGATTAGCAATTGATTGTATATTTATTATATTATGACAGTAAACTCGAATTTGGATCATCTTACTTGTCCCCAGGCACAAATTAGCATCCGAATGAATTTGTAGTTAATAATATTGACTCCAATATTCAACATAACTTCGAATAATATAAATATTTAGAACACTACCAAATTTTATAGAATAGCAGTTTATTATAAGAATTCGAGTATATGTTTAAAAACTAGTCAAGATGTTTATCACATTTAATATATGAAAATAATTTAATTCAAACTTATTTGAAACTCAAAAAACCTAGCATATCCTTACGATCCATCTAAAAATTTTTCATTTTACAACTATAAATAATTAACTTTATATAAATTGTTTAAAATGAAAAATAACTCTATATAACCTAACAAATAATATTTAATGCACTTATATTTTTTGATTCCCCTTGATAAGGGATAATGGGCGTTGCTAATGATGTGGAATATATGCATGCTTCTACGTTTATACTGCTAAAAGTCACATAAAATGTCGTTCAATTCTGGAGATTTTAATGCCATTTAGATTAATGTTATACACACACTTAAAATTATTTGAAAAAATTTCAAGTAATTATTTGAATTTCTTGATGACAAAAAGATTTTAATATGATCATTAAAATTGATGAATCACCAGATGCTAAATATTCCAAGCACATTTAGCAATTTTAAGATACAGATATTTATATTTTCATAATGAATTAAATTGTTTGCATCATATCCACTATTTTCATATATCAGATAACGATATTATCAATAGTGTACAACCATATAAACAAATCCTAGAAAATGATCTTTAGGATGATATTACAAGAAAGTTTATGTCATCAAATCAGCAAGTGTCATCAACAATTCTTCCTCCTTGTAAATTTACACCAAATTCACCGACCAGAAATACATGCAGCAAAAATTGCTTCATGAATTGATAAAAAAAGAAAATACCTATTCCTTAACAAATAGTCCATATTATTTCTTCACGGAACTAGAGATGGTTTTATTGCTGATTCATTTTGGAATTTGTGATAAGCAGTTATAGTTATGAAAGTTAGAGGTAATGATGAAATTCTTAATGGCTATAATCCTATTATTTGGGATAAATCAATTAATTGTAATTATGGAAATTGCAATGATTAGCTTTATCTATTTATTAAACAATGTTACCATTCACAATTCCATTTTAAACGTATACCACGACCAGGAAATGCACTCTGATTCCAGTTGGCAAGACCCAATATTTGGTGCTGGCTATGATTTAGCTATGTTAAATAGCTTTAATCAAGATAGAAAGTGTTGACATGAGCAAAAATAATATGAAAAACGAACCAGAAATGCGAGTAGGAAATAAAATCTCAAGCCGATGGTCTGCTCTTTTTGTTGAGCCAAGGCCAAGACAGCAGCCACAGTAGATAAAACCCAAGCCCGTATATATGTGATAATTGTAAGAACCAAAGGAACGGACAATGATACAGATTACATATTGAGAACAAGCGAGCGCAAGGAATAGACCCGGGAAAATGAAGCATAGTGTTCCATGATTGCTATTATAATGAAGTAGTACCAGCTGACTATATTTGCTCCCGAACTAGCAAAGGGAGGAGCGACTGGGACATTTCATTACCGAAATTTGACTGTTTATGTCCCGTACTAGTAAAGACAAATTATTTAACTATTGACGGCGAAACAGTATTAGAAATAGTAAAGAGGCAAAGCCCAATTAAACCAAGCAAAACGCCAATAAAAAGCCCAACGCCCAGAAAATAAAAATATGAAATTAAAATATACCATATTAAAGCGATTAAAAGAGGATGAAGTGTGAAAAAATATCTCAATTAAAAGCCTCGTAATTGTCAAACTCGTAATTCTCAATGATTTGCACATGCCGTGACTTTGGAGATGCAGTAGAAGAAGAAGAAACATAAAGTTTTGATTGAACAGGTTTGATCAAAAAGGCCATTTACATTAAGATTTAATTTGATTATACTTGAGACGCCGTAACTTTTCTTTAAACCCAAGATGCATACCATTGTGCTTGAAATTTTCTAGGTTGCAATAGAAATCCTCTCCTACAATATATCAAGGTGGTTTGGTTTAGATACTGATCCTTTAAATCAGTATGGTACAGTAGTAAATTCAATAATAAAGCAATTTAATTCTCAACAATTTCAATTATTTTTAGGAAATCAGTATTTGATCTTTGCGAATGTAAAAATATGCTCAATATATGTATAAACTTACCAGGCAACATAAATCGAGTATGGTAACAACATGTCTTGAATCAGCGACTAATTAATACTGTCAAAAGTTTATTAGCATAGTGTTGCGAATTTTTTTTATTACAAGTCTGGATGATTGTTATACAAAATTGTTAAGACATCTTTATTGGCTATATATTATAATAAGTCGTCCCCCCCTGTAATTTTACTAGCCCATAGGTAATAGTTAAAATATATCGATTACAATCTCACTATTGATTTTTATCGATTTAGATAGTAATTGATTTTTATCGATTTAGATAGTGATTGATTTTTATCGATTTAGATAGTAATCGATTTTTATCAATAATCAATTTTTATCATTAGTGAACATATGCAGTCAGCAGAGAAAAATTTTTTGCAGATCCGTAGAACTAATTAACAAGATACCGTAATAATTACCAAATTTCTTTAATTTATTAATCATTTTTTTTATAACACGATCTCATGATTACAATTTTTTTTTTAATTTTTATAGTATGATCAGTTACAAATAAAAAAAAACAACTAATTCTAACTATACAATTGCTAATAATAAATACTTAAACTATTGTGTAACAATACTTTTACCATACTGTCATATACTACAACTGCTATTAGGGGCTTCCAGAAATTACGTAATTTTTTAGTGAGTGGGTGGGGTCCCGAAAATATCAGGTTATAATTATAATTCTGGTCAAATTTTTATAATTTTGGCCAAAAGTATAAAATTATAAAATTATTAATAACTATTGTTTTACTGAACCAATTTAGATAATTTAACTACCAAAATGTTTATCTTGCTGAAACGATTCTATCAAGCTCAAAATTATTAAAATCTAATGACAGGGTCCCAAGATCGTTCAACTTTTGTGTAATTTTAATAGTGATTTTTTAGAATCACTAAGTAAATTTCTTTAATATTGAATAACTTTTGATCCACTGGCCCGTTTTGGATGATTTAACTACCAAAATGTTCATCTCAGTGAGACGATTCTAACAAGCCCAAAATCGCTAAATTCCAATTACAAGATTCCAAGATCGATAAAGATTTGTATTGTTAAACAAACAAAAAAATCTTTATTGATCTTGGAATCTGTGATTGGAATTTGGCAATTTTGGGCGGGCTTGTTAGAATCGTCTCACTGAGACGAACATTTTGGCAACTAAATCATCCAAAACGGGCCAGTGGATCAAAAGTTATTCAATATTAAAGAAATTTACTTAGTGATTCTAAAAAATCACTATTAAAATTATACAAAAATTGAACGATTTTGGGACCCTGTGATTAGATTTTAACAATTTTGAGCTTGTTAGAATCGTCTCACTGAGATGAACATTTTGATAGTTAAATCATCCAAACAGGCCAGTGGATCAAAATTATTCAATATTAAAGAAATTTACTTAGTAATTCTAAAAAATTACTATTAAAATTACAAAAGAGTTGAATGATCTTGGGATCCTGTGATTATATTTTAAAGATTTTGGGCTTGTTAGAATCATCTCAGTAAGACAAACATTTTGGTATTTAAATTATCTAAATTGGTCCAGTAGAGCAATAGTTATTATCAATTTCATAAATTAAAACATATGAATAAATTTTAAAAATATAAACTTTGATTGGCTAATAGAGTATCAGGTATAGGTGGGTGGGTAAAATTTTGAAATTTATTAGTAAAAAAATATTATGTAATTTCTGGAAGCCCTCTTACCAAGCTGCCTAAACACAACGTATCAATAACAAGCTCCAAGAACGATGTTACTGAAAGTTCGAACAACAACGATGCTAAAAGCGCAAGACCTACCAACAAAAGCCACAACAATGACACCAAAATGACATACAAAGCTAAACCTAGAAAATAAAAAAATTAGTTCAAATAAACAGAAACAAACAAAGAAAGAGAAACTACTAATCTTACAATACTGAGACAAATGACGAATTATATTTATGAAGGGTCCAACAAAGGTACCAAAGCAATTTACTAGTTGTTTCAGTGAAACTATCTCTAGAAAAGAATTAGTCCAAAGCCTTCATTAACTGGTGAAGCCTGAAATCATCAACGAAAACCTGAAACTTCCACAAACGATGATACAGAAGCAACGAAAGTTTGAAATCATCGACAACACCAAACGATGAAAGCTCATATTTCATAAACAATAGTACTATAGTAGAACGACAAAAGCCCAGAATCTTTATTCTATAAATGATTGTACTGGAACGACAAAATCCAGAATCTTCATAATAACAGTACCAAAACGACGAAAGTACATTTCATAAATGACAGTATACTACTAACTAAGCCCACAAAAGTTATTAGTTTAAGCTAAAAAAACTAAAAAAAAAGATAAAATAGAAAAAAAAGCAACCATCAGAACTACTTATTTCGCAAGATCCAGTTCTAAATCTCCAATATTTGGTATTTTGCAAGAGCTTGTTCCAATCTTCTACCCGGTTTTCTAGCGAAACAAATCTGTAAAAGAAAAAAAGAGTTTAAAATAAAAAAAATAAAACAAGCGAACAATAAAAAAAAAATTTTTATGGGATCCCAGTTCCAGGAAGCAAAAAAAAAAAAAAAAAAGAAACCTACTTATAAGATTCTAATTCTAGTAACAATAGAAAGTTAGTACAAGTTCAACACAGGCAGCAACGACACCAGACCAGTAACATGACGATGACAATAGTAACTTAATGGTAGCTCCAGCATCAACTAAATCCTGTAACCAGAAAGAAAAAAGTTAGTTAAGTAGAAAAAAAACAGAAAAATAATAACCAATAGTAAAAAAAAAACTGATAATTGATATCTGGTATAATGTAGATCATAAGTTTTAACGATAAAAAATGTAAATCCAAAAATTTGCTAAGTTCAATTTTTAAATGATTGGTAACCATTAATCATTATATATTGACTTGAATCAATTCTTTAATAATCAATTGCAAATGTATAACGATTTATATCTGTTAATTAATAGTTATTAATTATTGATATCTATTGTTTTACAACTGCACTATCGATTTTTATTGTTATATCTTAATCAATATAAATCATTTTTTTGTTATATATCAATACTGTATATTCCCGAAAATAAGCTACCTTGTTTGGGCCAAAAATTACACGAAAAAACGTAGGGTAGCTTATTTTTAGCGTATAGACATTTTTGAAAAAATTGAAAAACGTACTAATAGAAATTTGTCCAAATGACACCAAATTTTTACTGTAGGTGTATTTTGATGCGCTGAACAACTTTACTTAATCGAACTTTTAAGTTTACTTAGTAGAAAAAAAGTTTTATATGTAGCAACTGCCAATGTATTTTTTGAGATTTTTAAAAAAAATCAGGTGGTAGCTTATTTTCAGAGTAGCTTATTTTCGGGAATATACGGTAATTATCAGATTAAAAAATTTCGTGATGTACTATTGTTAAACAAACACAAACATTCCTGGAAATTAACAATACAAAACCAAACATGGCCCTCTACAAACAAACTCCTAATAACTTGCCTAATTATTATTAGCACAATTCTTTTTATACGGTCTAATACTACTGTCACAACCAACAACAATGACATTGCACTAATTGACAAATTTATGCCAACCAGTTCCAAAATAATAAGGTTCTCTACCATCACAATATGGCACTCTACTTATCTACTTACTAAGTCTAAAAAGTATAATCAAAAATAAAAAAAACTATTATACAATTAACCATTATGAAGAAACACACACAAACGATAGGCCTGAGATCCATGATATTGAATTCTTCCCTACAACCTTATTAAACCATTTCCATATTCATTTTTATCACTACTTGACTCTTTATAGTCTGAAATCTTATAAAGAAATTACGCAAAGCGGAAAATATAACATCTAGTTATTACAAGAAAGAATACAAAAATGGAACTGATACACAAATGAGATAAATTGGAATCTAACTTACAAAAATATTAATATTCATGGGCAACCCTTGTCAAGACAAACAAACCTATCAAAATCAAAAATAAAGTTCTTCAAAATCAAAATACTAATAAACGAACTACCCACATTAACTAATCTCTATGTTAGAGATCCTCAACGATACTCTCACACTATGTGTAAAGCATGCAGAATAGAAGAAGACAACAATATTCACTGGATAACTTGCAGAAAAAACCCACAAACCTTCAAATTATTAATACTTGCAACATTAAATGAACTCATGATGAAACATGAGATCTCAATCACAAATCTAGCCCGATTTGTAAAAAATTTCGAAGAATTCTATTTTGAAAAAAGAATCCCAATCACTCTAATAACAACACATATACTTTTTTCCACAACCCAACTACAGCACGCAACTTCTCTTACTTTACTTTTCTACCATAAACTTACAAACAAACTATACGAAGAATGCTGGTTAAAAAGCAGGGTGAATATCAATGACCCTATTAAGGGTAAAGTGTACGTAGATCATTTATCATATGAATTTGGTGGTACATTGGAATTTCATGCAAAATTTGAAATATGCCACTAATAAAAGTCTTTTAAAATCACTGTCAATCTTTACCAAAATTTGGCAATATACAGATTAAACCTTCTATTTATAGTAATAAAATCTTTAGAGGTTGTATTATTTTAAAAAATATATTTTCTTATATAGCTAAATTTGCCTGAGGGGCTTCGAATTTGCCTGGATTACACAAAAAACAAATAATAAAAATATTTTTAAAACAGGTAATTACCCAATTAGAGTTGTGTTTACTATATAATCTGTTACACCAAAAAAATTGACTATCAATTTTATATATAAAATGATCAACATACACTCTACCCTTAACACTACCATATCTAACTTGAACAACGTCTATACTACCCTATCAATACCCAAGTCTCTAACACATACAAAGAACTTAAATATTATAACTGGATACAAAAATTCATTAATCACAACCTTTCACCTAATCAAATAGTTAACATAATCTAGAGGTTTTCTACCAGGACCCCAAAGAACTCTGATACAACTTAGATCTGAGTTTGTATAATTTTAGCAGTATTTTAGCCAAATAGATGTATAAAATAGAGCAAAATTTGAAAATTTATTATATAAAAATGCAATGTTTAATGAATTTCTATGCAAAATTCTTTTTTTAGAATCATTTGAGTTGTATCAGAGTTCTTCGAGGTCCTCTTCAACCTAACTACATTAGCAAAATAAATATATGAAATCTTTCGAAAGAAATTGCATGCCGAAATCTTTCGAAAGAATTGCGATTGATACGAAATCTTTCAAAAGAATCGCAATCTTTCGAGAGATTTCGTTATGCATTTCTTTTGAAAGATTTTGAAAGAAATTTCGAAATATTTCGAAATGTATTGCGAAATATTGCGAAATAGGTCAAATAAAAACAATGCAATCCCGTACCTAATTTGTACCTAATTTGTACCTAATTATTCCTTCCAGGGTTGCAGGTGGTAATTTTTTGCATATTATCGCAATATTTCGCAAAAATTTTAAAATTTTTTTTAAAAAAATAAATAAACGATATACATATTCACATAATCACGCTTTTGCAAATTTTTGATCGTTTTCACAGGTTTTCGCATTGTTTCGCATTTTAATATAAAATTTTATATTTTTTATTTATTATTATACATTATATATTTTAAATTTATTTTAAATTAAATATACATTTTTATTCAATATTATATTTTATTATATATTATTATACATATATTATACAAAAAAAATGAAAAAAAACGATAAAAAAAAATGAAACCAAAAAAAAAATGAAAAAACAAAACCAAAAACGAAAAAAAACAGTATTTAAAATACTTTCACACTTTTTCGCATATAATCCTATAAATAACTAGCCCTACTTGCTTATTTTCGCTTACCCTAGTTAGCTATTATTTTGCTTCTTTGTTTTAACTATCGTTTTGTTTTGGCTATTCTTTTGTTTTCGCTATCATCTTCGTTTTGCTCTTCTTTTTAAATACTTCCTAAAAATAGTAGAGAAGTAAAAAAATAAAAAAAAACTACTTCTCAAAAGTGTTGGTATTCCCAGAAAAATTCAGCTTGTTTTTGCAAAGTGCCAGAGAAGTTAGATTTGGTATTCTTTTAAAGTACCAGAAAAGTCAGATCATTTTCTTGCAAAGTTCCAAAGAAAGTTAGGAATAAATAAAAAAAATTAAAAAAATAAGTAAAAAAAAAGAAAAACAACCAAAAAAACAAAAATATAAGCAAACTAAATAAAAAAAGCGAAGACCCAAATCCCTATTTCTCTAAAGTAAGAGTTCGTTTCTTGCAATTTAGAAATTATCGAGGGTTTTCGAAATGTGCCGAAATAAATAAAAAATAAAAATTAAAGAAGTAAGTAAAAAGAAAACAAACAAAAAAACAGAATGTAAGCAAACTGAATAAAAAAATAAAACCCAAATCTCCATTTCTCTAATGTAAAGAGGCGTTCTTGAAAATTTACAAATTGCTAGAGAAAGCAATTGTATGTTCTTGCAAAGTTTC
>QKWP01001004.1:28150-46361 GCA_003550325.1 Gigaspora rosea
CTTTATTTTTTTTATTGTTTTTATTTTTTTTTTATTGTTTTTTATCTTTTTTTTTATTGTTTTTTATTCGCATTTTGAAAAATTCAGTATTAAAAAAAAACAAAAAAAAACCCAAAAAAAACAATTTAGTCTTACATGGGTCATCCGAGTACAATCTTTACAACTGGGGGTTTTCAAAATTAAAACCAGAGAATCTTATTTTATTTTTCATTCAGCAGTAAAATCGCCATTTAAAAGAAAATCCTACTTATTTTCGAAATGCATCACTTATTTGTTGATTTTGAAACCATCCATTAAGGTCAATTCGTCGCTTTTCCAATTGGAGCAAATATCCAATTAACTATGAGGACTAGTTAGGGTTTATGGTTTTTACAATTTACAAAACTCATGTATTTGCACTTTATGTTGCCAATCTTTATTAAAATAAAATATACAAATTGAAATAAAAAATTTTTTTTTGAATAAAGAATTTTTTAAACTTATAATAGGAGAATTAAAGTAGTTTTGTATCCTCTGATCGTAAATTAAATTGATTATGTGAAAGACTATTATAAGAAAAATTAAACCAACATATTGTTTCGCAAAGAGCATCAGCTAGTTATTGTCCTTCATTAGAAATATCCAAAATAGTCAAAGTGAAATGTTTGTGCTAATGTATTCCCATCCTCACCATAAAATCCATTATTCACAATATATAAAGATGTTAATGAATAATTTACGCCAAGAACCTGTAACAATGCTTTTTTCCCTTCAAGCTCAAATTGATTAAATGAAAGTTCTAAGGTAGTCAACGTGGAACATTCGCGAAGAAGATCAGCTAACATTTCTTACTGCGTCACGGCCATGGAAATTTGAACTAAGGTTTGGTGAAGTAAATTTCTGTTTGCTGTAAGAGCGGTGCCAATCCTAGCCTAATATGATTCCCTGAAGATTTAGAGAGGTTAAAATCTTATTTTCTCTAAGAGCACTTGCCAATTTGGTTGCACCTTCCATACCGATCTTATTGGGACGAATATTATCATCTACGAATGGATTTATTCTACCAAGCTCTTAGGATGGCAATTTTTCATTTCTTATAAAGGACGTCTGCTAAGATTGTTCCTTTTTCCCTTGTAAGAGAATCATTTGAAAGAGTTAAAGAAAGTAAATCCTTTTGGTTATTTGAAATGTTTAAAGAGATTAAAAGTCTTGTTTTTTAAAAGTATTCGAGCGAACGTTTTTCTTGCTTTCTTCCCAAACTAATGATTTGAAAGATAAAGAAAGTAATGTAATGGTTTTACTAAGCACATTAGCTAATTCTTTCTCTTCTTTAAGACCACCAATGAAAAGATTTAAAAGACGTAGAAAACCCAACGCGTTCTTTTTGTAAAGTGCGTCTAGTAATAATCTCCTCAATTCAGGTCTAAGCCCACGTCCATTTCCATTTATTTCTAATAATTTAAGCTTCTTACTGCTTCGTAGATTAACTTATATAAAACGTCACAAAAATCAACAGTTTTTCTTCAGTTTGAGTCAACTTATTGATAATTGAATAACCGTTTTTGCTGATTTTGTGGAATAATTTGGGGTTTTTGACATTTCAGTCCCAAAATTAATGTTTGGGTTGTCAAAGTTCGATTCGCTCCATAATATTGGAACAGTGATTTTACTTGGTTCACGACTTCTAGGAGACACTAAATATTTTAATAATGGTAAGAAAGGTAAGAAATGATCCGATTATCTGGGATTTCTATAAGGCCACAGCAATAAGAGCTTATTTAACCAATCAGCATTACGTAGACCAATTTCTACGTACCCTTTTTAGTTTATTAAAGTAAATTAATTTCCGTCGTTTTTTACTATTTAAATCTAATAGTTTATAATTTACTGTGTTACTGTCTCTTATCACCTCTTATACAATATATACCGAATAGTTGGGTCAAATGTTTCAAATATGTATTTGATGTTTTAAAGACGGTTGGTATATGCATTATTCATATATTATAATCCGGTCGTTAAAATATACTGTGAATAATAGTAAATTTTATATTATGTTTAATTTGTTTAATTTTCTAGACGCTGAAAGTATAAAAGACACCTGCTTTGCAATTTGTAGACATGAAGACAAAGGTATGAAATACCTTTGATATTTTCTGCTTATTTTGTTTTTTAATTGATAATAATATTAACAATAAAAAATTAAATATTCGATCGAATATGATCTTGATAATCATAATAAAAATTTCGGGCTTATATTTTTTTTGCAAAGCAATATCCCAGAAGTTAACCTGAAAAAAATCCTTTTTATGACAAGTTGAACTATTGCTGTATGTTAATAATTAGGACAATACGGTTGAATCCAATTTTATAGTGACTTAGACAAGAAGGCCATGAAAATGTAGTTGATGCAAAGGTAATTATTTTGTAGGTGAGTGTAATTATGGAGGGCAACTCATTCTTCTACGATTAGCTTATAAAAATCCCCCTCTGTTCCACCATTTTTGAATGTGCTTGATATCTTCCTCAGCGGGAAAATTTCTATAAGTCATGCATTCAATATCATTAATAAACTGCATTAAGAATTGCCTGAAAACATCCTTTGTTCATCGTCATTAATCTGAGTCGCCACGATTGCGATAGTCATGGCCTGGTTTATTTATTTAGTCTTACATGAGTCATCCGAGTACAATCTTTACAACTGGGGTAAAACCAGAAAATCTTATTTTATTTTTCGGATTTATAATTCAACATAGCAAAAACGCTATTTAAAAAAAAAATCCTACTTATTTTCAAAATGCGTCACTTATTTGTTGATTTTGAAACCACCCATTAAGGTCAATTTAGTCGCTTTTCCAATTGGAGCAAATATCCAATTAACTATGAGGACTAGTTAGGGTTTATGGTTTTTACAATTTACAAAACTCATGTATTTGCACTTTATGTTGCCAAGTATTATTACAATTGAAATCAAATTAATAAATTGAAATTATGAAAAAGCTAATAAAATGCGTGAATTCTTTATTATTTGAAATTATGTATAAAATATACAGATTTTTTAAAAAAATTTTTTTTGAATAAAGAATTTTGACGATGAAAATGTGGTTGATAAATTTGATATTTGAAGGGTGTTAGTTTAAAAAGAATTAAGAAAAAAAGAAAAGAAAAAAAGAAAAAAAAAACAAAAAAAAGCTAGACAAACTTAAAAAGAAGCAAAAAAATCTTTGGGAGCGGTTTGCAAAACGTTTTTTTTCCAATTCTTTTGCTTGTAGACGAATTTTTTTATAGAATTTGTGATTACAAATAAAGTATAAAAAATGACGTGTATAGCTAAACTTATAATAGGAGTCGTGGTATTACCAACTTTGCTCTTATAAGCTTCTGTTAATGCCTTTCTGCACTTAACATTAAATTGGTTATATGAAAGATCTAAATGGGTTAAGGCATTATTTTTGCCAAGAGTTTTTATGAACACGTACCCCCCATTTTTACCAAGGCTATTGTTAGAAATATTTATCCACCTTAAGGTATTGTTGACGCAAAGAGCATCAGCTAGTAATTGCCCTCCATAAGCATCATCAAACGCTCCAAACCGATTTTTTGAAATGTCCAAAGCAATTAAAGTGACATTTGTAATAAGAGATTGTGCTAAGGTACGTCCATCATGGCCATAAAATCCGTTTCCCGCAAGATTTAAAAAAGTTAACGAATTATTTACGCCAAGGGCATGTAACAATGCTTTTCTCCCTTCAAGCTCATATTGATTAAATGAAAGGTCTAAGGTAGTCAGCGTGGAACTTTCGCGAAGAAAATCACCTAACTTCCTTCCTGCGTCACGACCAGAGAAATTTTTACTAAGGTTTAGTGAAGTTAAATTTCTGTTAATTGTAGAGCGTTCAATAAAGGTGCCAATCCTAGGCTAATACGATTCCCTGAGAGATTTAGAGAGGTTAATGCCTTGTTCTCTCTAAGAGCACTTGCCAATTTGGTTGCACCTTCCATACGGATCTTATTGAGACATACATAATCATTTACGAACGGGTATTTTCTACCAAGATCTAATGATTTCAATGCTTTATTCTTAAAAAGGGCGTTTGCTAAGATTATTCCTCCTTCCCTTGTAAGAGAATCATTTGAAAGAGTTAAAGAACGTAAAGTTGTGTTTTCACTAAGAGCATATGCAAACGCTTCTACTCCTTTGATTGTAAGTTCTCGTCGATTATTTGAAAAGTTTAAAGAGGTTAAAGTCTTGTTCTTTAAAAGTATTGGAGCTAACGTTTTTCCTGCTAGTTTTCCAAATTGATTGTTTGAGAGATGTAAAGAAACCAATGTGGTATTATTACTAAGGGCGATAACTAATTCTTTCTGTTCTTCAATGTCGCCAATGATAAGATTTAAAAGTCGTAGAGAAACCAACGCGTTCTTTTTATTAAGTGCGTATATTAATAATGTCCTAAATCGATAGTTAAGCCTATGTTCATTTCCATTTATTTCTAGTATTTTAAGACCTTTGCTGCTATGTAGAATCATATTAATTAACTCATATAAAACGTCATAAAAATCCATAGATTTAAAATTTTTTTCAGATTGAATCAACTTGTTTATCCCGGCGGTTAGACCACTAGATACTACTTTATGTATTGTGCGTAATTAAACATTGGTTTTTGCTGATTTTGTGGAATAAATGTTTTAACTTCTTTTTTACCTAGACCTAAAATTAATGTTCGAACGAGTTTTGGAGATTCAAAGTTCGGTTCGTTCCATAAAATTGGAACAGTGATTTCACATAGTTTACTACTTGTTAAGAGACACGAAAATAACGTTTTGTGATCATGTTTTTGATATTTTAAAATTTCCCAAAATACTTCTACTGGTAAAGGTGTCATTTTAATCTATTATCATTCTGCACACGCATGTTTACAGTATATACGTAAAATTACGTAAATTCACGGGATTTCTATAATCACAAAGATCATTGATCGATTTAGCGCAATGAAATTTTTTAGATTAATTGTAATCAAAAATCGAATTATGATAAATAGCAATTTTATTTTTTCATTTAATAATAAATCTTTACAACACAAGAATTTTTACGTGCATTGGATAATAAATAAAGTAGTAGCAGCTGATATTATATAGTTATTGGATGCAAAGCAGCCAATAACGGAAATTATTTGTAAAATAATTTCATTATCTGGCTGTGAATTTAATATGTCAGCTTCTGGGTCCCGAAGGGACCCAGAAATGACACATATTAAATTCGCTGCCAGATAAACAAGTTATTGGCTGCGTAGCATACAATAACGGTATTATCCGGTGGTTTACGACGATTGTGCTTGCTAACTGCTAATGACTCGAGTTTTTGGTAGTGATTACGTAAGCTGCCAAATAACGAAGTTATTTGGCAGATGACGTAATCACTGCCAAATAACTCGAGTTATTTGGCAAGCACTATCATAGTAAGCTGCCGGATATTTATTTTGATTAAAAAATTAAATAGCACCCGTAAAATAAGTAATAAGCCTTAATAAATTTTTGAATTTAAAAATCTACTGAGGTTTCAATATTTTTATTTGTTTTTAATAAACTATATTATTAAAATAAAATAGTAAAGAAGCAAGATTAATTTTTTTTAATAAATTTTTATTTGATTTCGTTGATTATTAATTTTCAATATAGTTTCGACAAATATTAATAAAATCTTGTTTGTTTGGAATTACCAATAAAATTCTTGACCATATTTAGCTTTTTTTCTTATTAGCACCCCTTTTAAATCGTTTGTTAGGTTGACAAAAACTATCTCTGTCACAAATTCTCATATAAACTAAACATACCAAACACACTGGACTTGCATTCAAGGAAAACTTAATTTGATTTTGTTAACACTGTAGTTTTAAAATTCCATTGTTATGTATTAAAATATATATCATTTTTATACCTCCTTATCATACAATTTTATTAATAGCAAAATAAATAAATAAATAAATAAAAACAAAAATATTAATTTAATTGACAATTCGCGATAGAAGGAGAATTTTAACCGGGGGAGATTTTTATAATAAAACATAATAAAATAGGAATCATGATTCCTATAGTTTTATAAAATTTTTTGAATTTTAATTGCTTGTAACATTTTATTTACCTAACTAATTTTACCGATCTAGCTATCATTAGAATCACAAAAACTAGCTCTACAACTTTTATTAGAAGTCTACAAGATGTTAACTTAATAAAAAATTAACTTTACATAGTCAGGAATGCTGATTTTTGTATTTTATATGTAATTTATATTAAGTGTTATGTATTTTTATTTTATTAATACAAATTCTCCTTCTTTCGCGAATTGTCAATTAAGGCAATATTTAGACCTATTTCAAAGTCAAATTACTGCAATTCAACTGAATTGGATTTAATTCAATTGAAATACTGAAATAATTAAATTGCTATCTATGAGAGTCAGTTCTACATTGCAATAATGCAGTAAGCAATTTATTAAAGAGAGCTATTGTTCTAATTTTTGTACAGTATTATTTCTTCGTATTTTGTTTATGAATTGTAAGGGAAAGTCGTGTATTATTGTGCACTTAAGGATTGTTAATAGTAAAAAATTTTAGAAAAAAATTTATTTAGGGTGTCCTCAAGTAGCACGCTCGACGTTATTAATTGGACCAATTTTAAGAACGCAATATGGATGTCGAAGACCGATAGCATGGATAATATGATTGAAATATGCTCACAATGTGATTAATTTATGATTGTGTTTGTGCTCAAGTATTACGATTAATTGAAATATTGATTGCAATTGATGCTTTAGCAAACTTCTTCATCATTTTACCATTTAACAATTATTGTTTTTTACAAATCGAAATAATAATAATAATAATAATAGTAATAAATGACATGATGGATCAAAAAAAGGAAAAAGCAATTTACGACATTTTACGATACATCCAATTTCTGTTTCTTCTTTTTCAGAATTTACTGCAAACCAACAGAGCGTGCCTTGTTTATTTGTGACGATGATTTTTAGCATAAGTAATCTGCCCTATAATAAAGTTCTAATGTCTTGTTTCATGGAGTAGTTATTCCAGTCGAAGGCCTGTCAAGTAAATGTGGCGCCCATGAATAATCTTACCTTCGTGTTGCTTCTGGTGGTTTTTCAGATTTTGTGAAGGTTTATGGATTGAATGAAGGAAAAGATCAAATAGTCAAGATCGTAACTGTCGCACCGTAGCGTGGAAGATTTAGTTCATATAAGTGTTACAGTCAGCTTAGGTGCGCTTTCTCAATTTTATAATCATCAAATTCAAATGTGTGTACATTCATTGAATATTAATCTGGGTTATCTAGGTCATTCTTCTGCTGTGGCTCAAGCGGAATCAGCCGTCGAAAAAGGAGTAAGCATTATTCATCATAATGATTCGTCTTGTCCAATCCTCTCAATTTGCTCATTATTGTTATTTATAATCATTTTATGAATAGGCTCGATTTATCACACTATTTATTTAATGGCATTCAACAGGAAAAAAAAAATTTGTACTAAATTTGAAAGCTTTCTTGCCAAAAAATTTCGTATATAAAAAACTATTGCTCAACTATATTTGTAGTTTCATCAACGTGATCCTGATATAATCGGTCTACTTGGTACAACACGCATTCCACGTCCATATTATGGTATCATCTGTGATGGTATTCACGTGCATCCAAATTCTATTAAAATGACCATCCCAAAGGTGCAGTTCTTGTATAATAATCGTTCTCAATGCAATATTATTTTGTAGTAACCCACTACTTTCAGCAACGGGTCATCAATATATGCAAGGTGATAGGATGGCAGCATCTTTGTTGGAATTACCTAATGGCGATTTATTAACAATGGATAATAGTGGTAAGAATATTTGTCATTTTATATTATATTGATTGCATGAAAAAATAATTATTTATAGGCATTGCAGTAAAAGCAGTTAACGCATGGAAAAAGTTGGTTGGCAATATTGATCAACGTACCTTGTCTATTATATACAGTATAATGATCCTGAGGGGTTTGCATCAATAGAGTATTCAACATTTTATTCTAGAATATGAACTTAAAGACCATTCTAAAGGAAGACAGCAAACCATTGTAGATGTTAAGAATTTAGAGCCTGTAAGTATACTTAACGAAGAGTTGAATACTTTTGATATTATCTTGTTAAACTAACATATATTAATTCAGAGAGCTGAAACTAAGCAACCACTTGAACTTACCGATGCTCAGAGGTTTGTACTTCAATTAGTGCTTCTTATTTAATAAAATAAGTTTGCATGTTTTCAGAGAATTGCATAAAGTGGCAATGCAAAAAGACTTCAAGAAGATTTTGAGTTATATCGTCATATAAAGCATATAAAGCAGATGTTCAACGTGAAATTCGAGAGCTCCATGTAATATTGGAAAGTGTATTTGCACATTGTATTTTCATGTTGCCATGTATTATTACAATTGAAATTAAATTATAAATTGAAATTATGATAAAACATTATTATTTGAGATTATATGCAGATTTTTAGAAAACTTTTTTTTGAAGAAAGAAAAATTATTGACTGAAAGAGGAAACAGTAAACAGTAAAAAATTACATAAAAAATAAAGAAAGTAAAGAATTTTTTTAAAGCAATTTGTAACAAATAAAGTATAAAGAATGAAATGTATAATTAAAATAGGAGAGTAAAAGTAGTTTTGGTATTATCAACTTTGGTCATATAAGCTTCTGTTAATGCATTTCTGCACTTAACATTAAATTGGTTATATGAAAGATCTAAATGGGTCAAGGCATTATTTTTGCCAAGGGTTTTTATGAACACGTACCCCCCATTTTTACCAAGGCTATTGTTGGAAATATTTATCCACCTTAAGGTATTGTTGACGCAAAGAGCATCAGCTAATAATTCCCCTCCATAAGAATCATCAAACGATCCAAACTGATTTCTTGAAATGTCCAAAGTAGTCAAAGTGACATTTGTAAGAAGAGCTTGTGCTAACGTGTTCCCATCCCTACCATAAAATCCATTATTCGCAAGATTTAAAGAAGTTAAAGAATGATTTACGGCAAGGGACTGTAACAATGCTTCTCTCCCTTCAAGCTGAAATTGATTAGATGAAAGGTCTAAGGTAGTCAACGTGGAACATTCGCGAAGAAAATCACCTAACATCGTTCCTGCGCTAGGGCCACCGAAATTTGAACTAAGGTTTAGTGAAGTTAAACATCTGTTTGTTTTAATAGCGTTCAATAAAGGTCCCAATCCTATATTAATACGATTCCCTGAAAGATTTAGAGAGGTTAAAACCCTGTTTCTTCTAAGAGCTTTTGCCAATCCGGCTGCACCTTCTGTGGCGATCTTATTGTGACGAAGACGAACATTTGCGAACGGGTCTGTTCTACCAAGATCTAAAGATTTCAATGTTTTGTTCTTATAAAGGGCTTTTGCTAAGATTGTTCCTTCTTCCCTTTTAAGAAAATTATTTGAAAGAGTTAAAGAAAGTAAGGTTTTGTTTTTTACGAAGTGCATATGTAAACGCCTTTGCTCCTTCGATTTCAAGTAAATTATTTGAAATGTTTAAAGAGGTTAAAATCTTGTTTTCTAAAAGTATTTGAGAGAACGTTTTTCCTGCTTTTTCTCCAAATCGATTGTTTGAAAGATATAGAGAAACCAATGTAGTGTTTTTACTAAGAGCGTCAGCTAATGCTTTCTCCACTCTAGGGCCGCCAAGGAAAAGATTTATAAGACGTAGAGAAACCAACGCGTTATTTTTGTTAAGTGCGCCGATTAATAATCTTCTCAAAACACGTCCAAGGTTGCGTCCATTTCCATCGATTTCTAAACTTTTAAGATTCTTACTGGATCGTAGAATCATTTTAATTAACAAAACTAAAACGTCAAAAAAATCAACCAATTTTTCTTCGGATTGAATCAACTTGTTAATTCCATCAGTTAGACCACCGGTTACTGTTATTATATATTCTGCGTAATTAAATGATAGACGTTTCTGATTTTGTGGAATAATTTCTTGAATGTTTGATATTTCATTTTTATTTAGTCCCAAAAGTAAGGTGCGAACGATTTCTTTGTTGCCAAAGTTCGGTTCGCTCCATAATATTGGGACAGTGATTTTACACAGGTCACGACTTGCTAAGAGACACGAAAATAGTGTTTTGTGATCATGTTTTTGGTATTTTAAGATTTCCCAAAATACTTCCACTGGCATAGGTGTCATTTTTAATCTACGGTAAGAAAGATACGCTTTCAATGATTAATTACTAAATTGGAGGAATGAGAAACTAACCAAAATAAAAAAGTAGAAAAAGTGGATTCCTGATTATCATTCTGCACACACATGTTTATATACCTCCAAGGGGCCATTGACCAATATAAATCGACCGGTTTTAAATATTCGCATCAAAATTCGATTATTAATAATTGACGTAATTTTGATGTGATAAACTTGAATTTTGATGGGATAAACGAAAATTTAACTCTAAATCGGCTAAATCATAGGGAAATGATACTTTTACAATTTTTTATGCATTATAACTAGGCGCTTGAGTTGCTTAAAGAGAGTTATAACAGAGCATGCTATATTGTATTTCTATATATTAATCTTTTACATGTTAACTATAGTGTAATTTTAGCGCAATTCTCAAATTTTTATCGATTTCATGTATAATTTATAGCAAAACAGTAGAGTTTGAATTAATTATGAGAATAGTTTGGTGCTTCTTTTGTCTTTACATATTTTGTGGTATTATTAATTCAAATTTTTTAATACATTTCTGGTTATAAGTTATATAAAATTTTATTTGATTTTTTTTTATCACAACTAATCTTTTACATGCATTCAGATCGGAAAACGATTAACTGCTGAAGCACTTTTTTTCATAAACTCTCAGAATGGAATGACTTAATATATCAACCAGACGAGCCTGATGAGTTTAATGAACTTGGTGAGATTTAGTATCTGTAATGGCGGAGAATTTGATGAAAAGAAAAAATATTTAAAGAATTCGATGCTGCTAAAATTTGATCAAATGCCATCTGATCAGTTGAAATAAATCAATAAAGAAAATAACATTTAACTGGAAATCTTGAGAAACAAAATAAAATGAAAACTTATTATCATCCGAAATTTTCAGATAGCTAAGACGTTTGAAAGAAACTAACATAGTAGTTATATTTACAAGCATTCTTGAAGTTGTTCTAATAGGGTTTCGAATTTAACAAAAAATTGAGCATTTCATAAAATAAGAAATTCAATATCATTATTGTTACATCGAATTAATTAGTTGTTGGTGAATTAAGATGTCGGTGAAACGAACAGAATCGCAGGAATTTTTGTCCCAACATTGTTTGTTCAATATATTCATACGATGTAGCTTTTATAGCACTTCTATTTACTTGGAATATGTGAATGAAGAGTGAATCTCTTCATTTAAAGGTTGTTAATTTTTTATTGAGTATTTAGGTTATTGATTTGAAACTTTATTAATAATATATATAAGTTGATGAAAAAAGCAAACTTGTTTAGAGTATTAAATAACGTTAGTAAATTATTGTTTCATTGCATATTTTTAGTTGAGAAAGTTTAGAGTATTGTTTGTGTAATTTTTTTTTTTTTAAAAAAAAAAAACTTAAAACATTTCTCAGAAATTAACTAATCAAATTCAATAATTTCAATTCTATAAACCAGTGGAATTACAGTAAAATAAAAAATTCTTTATCGAAGAAATTAACAACTGTGAATCTGCCAATGGTTTACTCCAATAATATTACTAAGCCTGCGTAGCTTTCTTACGAAGATTTTTTATTAATTCGCTCACCTTTTTCGATCCACATTTATTATAAGATCTTGGATCGAAGCATTTTCTTTATTTTCAGGACTACGCTGGTTGTTTTCGAGAATTCCTTCATAGACGTCCTAATGCAATGAGAAATTTGCCTTGCTCAAACACTCAAATGCATCTATTATTATCTTTGCGATGAAATCTTTAAATTATTATATTAGCTAAAAATTGAATTGACGTCGTAAATTCAGACAGATTAATATATGGATTGGCAAGACTTGAAAAGGATGCATTCTTTACCAATAGGTTGATTTAAAGCTTCATTAGCAAGTTATCTAAATATTCATCATTGATATGTTGAATTTAAACCTTCATTATCGTGTTGCTTAAAGTATTGGTAATTCATTTCGTTTCTGTGCGATTAGTAAAATTCTTGACAATTTCAATATATTGTACTGTGTCTCCACCTCTTTTCAATGCGGCAGGGGTACATTGCAATTATTGTTAATCATAATTGTTACACAAAAATGGTTGTAATTTGCAAATAACTGCAATTTTGGCTTACTACATATTCTATAATACGTATTTCAAATTTAAAATGTTCTACATACAATGTAATTGTAATGCTAAAAAAGTTATTTCCATTTTACAATCATAGCAAAAACTAGATCCTGGTCCCATCGTTAAGCGACAGGTTTGTTATTAAATACTTTGCAATAACATAAATAATTTTTTAATTTCTATTTCATTCAAATTTTCTATTTCATTGTCATATTATTAAATTTATTATACTACAAATATATTACGTTTACATCATATTAATTATATTAATTCATATAAAAAAAAAATAAATAATACATAAGTAAAGCTTTCGGATGTTTAATTTTAAAAAAATCTTTTTCATTTTTTTTTCGTTATTAATTTCTTAATATAGAATGATAAAACTTTTTCCTCGTGAAATCTTTGATCAAATTTTAAAACGCTCATTTGTCAAAGAAAAAAATTCTTTAATGGATCCAATAAATATAATTAATGTTTAACTGCATTAAAGATCCAAGCGATTCACATAACCAAAATTTAAATATTGGGTAATCATAGCAAAAATTGCAATTAATTGATTAATTGTGGCTGCACCACCAATCAATTAATTGAGTTCAAAATAATTGCAATTAATTGCCTCTACAATGCGGTATAACCAAATGTCATAAAACGTATCGATCGATTCGAATAGTGCTTGAAATTTCCCAGAGAATCATTCCCAACTTACAGTATCAGATTTCTTATCACATTTGTATCTAGAGAAGGTAAACCATTGTAGCTCAATTCCAATAAACAACAAACCAGCTATGTAATAGAATAATATATAGTGTAATTCTCATACTTTCTTCGTGTCCAGGTGACAAGTTATAAATTTACGCCTTTGTACTTTCATAATTTTTTGCTTTTCTAGATAATTAAATATAAGTTTAATCAATAATGTAATTTACAATTTAATTTTAATAAAAATTTACGAGATTAAATGATTACCAACTGTTTTTAGTATTGAAGATCGTTTCTTCGATACGTGAAACATGAAACATCCAAACAAGTCATTCTTGATACAGTGGAAATAAAAAGTTAAAAAGCATTGAAGATGTATACCTACAACAGAAATGATAAAGACAAGTAACTTAGATCTATATATATAATAAAAGAGTAAAATTTAATATGATGTATGAAAGAATAAAGAGGTAACAGATAATACTATAATGAAAGCTCACATAGATAACTGGGTTTTTTTTTTTGTAATAAAAATAATTATTCTTTTTACCATAATTCACGTCAATCATATGGGTAAAGGGAGCTTCCAGAGATGATTTGGATATAATGTATTCGATCATTACAATTGGGTCCGTAAAACAACTTGCTAAACTTGAACTTTATTTGAAATAAATAAACAATATGTAATTCACCCGTCTTTGTAGAATTTTGAATTTAAGTTCTTATAACTAAGCTGGCCACCTTAGTAAAGTTTACAAATAAGCATACCTTGAAAACTAAATCATTTTAAAGATTCCCTGTGCAAAGTATTTTTTTGATAATGGTATATGTTACGTGTGGTTTTAAAGTCTCTATTAAGCCATTATGGGCATGTATATTACGTAGTTTTAAAGTCACAAAATCAATAATAATAAAAATAATAAAGAAAACCTCAAGTAATAAAATACCGTTTGTTCCATAAATGTCGCCACGAGGTAACGAATCTGGGGCGCATCTGACCCTACAGGCAGTCGTAAATGACCTTGACCACTAACCCATACATTTCTTTCTTTTTTTTTTTTTTTGTATATATAAAAAACTTGGCCATAGTATCAGATTTCTCCATGATTTGACTCCATTGGCGGTTCACGAGAAGGCATGAAAGCAACTTTTTATAATCAAAATCAATAAAAATCTCAAAATGACATTCAACAGGTAACGTTTCCATTATCACATTTGTATCTAGGAAAGGTAAAACATTGTAGCTCAATTTTAATGAACAGAATAATAGGATGTATAGTGTTATCTCATACTTTCTTAGTGTTAATACCTTTGTACTTTAATAATTTTTTGATTGTCTAGATAATTAATATAATGTTTAATCAATAATATAATTTGCAAATTAATTTTATTAATAAAAATTTATGAGATTAAATGAATACTAACCATTTTTAAAATATCATCATTTTAGTATTGCAGATCGCGTCTTCAATATGTAAAAAATCCAATAAGTTATTCTTGATACAGTTAAATAAAAGTTAAAAAGTATTGAATATGTATATCTACAACAGAAATGATAAAAGACAAGTAACTTAGATCTATGTATATAATAAAAGAGTAAAAATTAATATAGTATATAAAAGAATAAAGAGGTAAACAGATGATACTGTACCACAGTAAAAGCTCCAGATTTTTTTAAATAATTTGATGACCATTAAATTTCTTCGTTTACGTAAAACCATATTATAATGTCCATCACTATATCACTATCTATTTATTTAAATTATATAAATAATTTTAACATAACAATTTTTAATACTCAAAAATTATAAGAATATATATTTTCGTGACTCTATAAGGATGCAATAACATTCGAATATTCTGTCAGGGCTAGTTGAAATATATAAAGAGATTAAATGACTATTTTTGTAAAGTGCCTTTGCTAATGATTTTAATCCTGCATTACTCATTGTTTCTATATTCATCTGTTCTGCCCATTCTCGCATTACTTATCGTACTTTAGTCAATTTATCTCATTTTATTTGGGGCTCTTTTGAATAATATATACGACCCTGACGATGTTGCTCGGCCAATTCATAGCGATGTTTGTTTCAATAGTTGTATTTAGTATAATTTGAGGTACAGTTACAGGAAAACTTGGAGATCTTGTGGTTACTATAATCCTCGAATTTCCAGGACTGAGGGCCACAAATGTTAAGTATGCTATTTTATCATTCAATAAATATTAATTATCAATTAATCAACAGAATAATTATGTGATAAAAAAAAAAATAGAAAAAAATTTGTCTTTTTATTTATACCTTGACAACAATAATTTTACTTTCTGGTTATTGGATGTTACGTTTCTACGTGTACCCAACCCTAAATGGGATACAAAAGAATTAAAAATAATGAAAATAATCATCCGATTAAAGTTAAATTAGTCATGGATATCAAAAACATCTAAGTTATTACCTCAACATTGCAACTTGTTTATGCTGGAAAAAAAATAATTAAATTACCAACTCAAATCGGATGCTTCTTGTAGCTTGAAAGAAATTCAAATAAAAGACTTTTTGGTAAGAGCTAGCTCTAATGAGCAATCAGAAATGATTCGAAAATTAATAGTTTACACATTGGTAGCAGACGCCCCAGAAGCTAAATCGATCAACTACAACATTTTAAATTTCTCACATCAGATCTCTTATCATATTTGTATCTATGACATGTCACTGACTATACTTTCAACATATTTTCTCTTTAGATAACGTAATTAATGTAAATAAAAAAAAAAAGATCGATTCAAGTATAATGAATAAAAAAAAAAAAGGTCGGTTCAAAGAAAAAAAAAATAAATAAATATGCGATACTAAAAGACTTATTTATTACCGTAATTAATAAATATGTAAATACAGAAATGTTATCGTTACCACTTCACTTAAATCAGTGGAAATTGCTGTGATAAAGCTTGAGTAATCAAATAATAGATTTGGATAGTTTTTTTCATCAAGAAAATAAGTTTCCATATTGGTGAAAATGGCAGAAATTTCACCGTTACACAATGTCATTTTATTCGATTACCCAAGCTTTATTACAACAATTTCCACTGATTTAAGCGACGGGATCAGCAAGTGGAGATGAATATTTGAATAGTTTAGATTTTTTCCTCATCGTTTTTTATTTTTTTTTAGTGCAAGTGTTTTTTATTGGTAAAATGCATACTGATTTTAATTTACGACGCAGAACATGATACATATGGTATCAAACATCAATTTTACGGTATAATGTCTATAAACAAATAAGAAATCTAATTTAGAAGTACATGAAATTAGTACTATTGTGAACTATACTATATTTAAGATTTAAAATGGTCCGTTAGCTGACGGACCAGTAATTCAAGAAATGATAATGAAAAATTCTTATTTCTCAGAACCTTCACCCTAGGAATATTCAGTGATTAAAGGAATGATAATAAAGATGCATTCAAGCGAAAAAAAAAAAAAAAGAAAAAAAACTGAAGGAACAATAGTTTGGTTAGACCTACTAAAGGTAATTTGAGAAATTTAATTTTTAAATCATTTCTGATTGCTCATTAGAGCTAGCTCTTACCAAAAGTCTTTTATTTGAATTTCTTTTAGGCTACAAGAAGCATCCGATTTTGAGTTGGTGATTTAATTATTTTTTTTTTCAAGCATAAACAAGTTGCAATGTTGAGGTAATAAATTCGATATTTTTGATATCCATGATTAATTTAACTTTAATCGGATTGCCAAGGTATAAATAATAGACATTAAAATTTTTTTTCTCTTTTTTTATTTTTTTTAGTATCCATAATGATTCTGTTGATGAATTGTGGTATACCACCGTTTGACGTTTAAATCATTTGATACATTTATATCGTAGAAAAAAGAGTTATAAAAAGCACGCCAATACAATATATCGGACTTTCAAGCAATGTTAATGCAAGAATTCTGCTACTTAAACAACTCACCAATGAAGGTTTAAATCAACATATTGATGAATATTCTGTAAAGATAATTTTTTCAAGTTTTGTCAATCTTCATAGTAATCCATTTGAAATTACAACATCAATTCCGCTTTATTTTTCTGTATAATAAATTCAAATATTCAGTGTGAGGTAATAATATTCTTTAAAATATGGGAAAGAAGTTCTTGAATGGTCTGAACAAGGCAGATTTCTTGGTGCCATAGAACTTTATAGAGAAATTCTCGAAAACAATGGCATAGTCCTGAAACTCGAGAAAGTATTTCAACCTGAGATCTTTTCTATAATAAATGTGGATCGGATAAAATAGATAAATATTTAGATGCAAAGACAACTATTTAAAAAGAAGCGAAAAAAAAAGATGAGACGACGTGCTTGATAAAAAAGCAAATTACCGTATAGTCGCGAAATAACGCGTCCCGGCGCATTATTTTATGCCACGACGCGTCGCTTCGGTATGCGCATGCGCAAAGTGTCAAAATTTTGAACTTAATATATAAATATCAAATTCGCTAGTGCATGTTATACAAAGTGTGCGTTATTTTAGTACGCGCATGCTCATTATTTTGAACTAAATATAGCATTTTTAAGGGAAGCGTTGTTGAAATAACGCTCATGAGTGTCATTTCGCGACTATACAGTACAATAAAGTCTTAAAAAGTCAAAGTATACTTAAAAGAGTATACGCAGTGTAAATATATGCTGTATTCATCGAAAAGTTGGTACGCATATTCAATACTGTATCTCCCATTTTGACTCATTTATTAAGGCGTGATTCTTATTAGATGGAGAATTCAGGCCCTTTCCCTTCGATAATTGATTTATTGAATAATCTGATTTTTAAACAATTCATCATGAAGACTTGAATTTGTTTCATCGAGTTCAATCGGTTGAAATTTAAAATTCGAGTTTTTTTTATATGATGAAGTTTCAGCGAATTTCTTATAATGATCAATTATTGAGCTTTGCCAAAAGATGCGACCTCTATAGCTGTGTTCGTATTTAGTGTTCTCAGGCTTCTCATGAGAACACTACTTTAAATTTGTCTACGGTTTAATTTTATTACTGTTCGCATATTATAAATTTTAAATAATCATTTCATTCTTTTTAGAATTAAATCAAATTTAAATTAACATAAATTGTGAGTTTAAAATTCAGAAAAAAAAAAAAAAAAAA
>QKWP01001004.1:49065-82535 GCA_003550325.1 Gigaspora rosea
GAAAAAGAGTAGAATTTCTATTACAATTTTGTATAGAACAGGGACCTTTATTTTTTTCATAATAAAAATAAGTTGGATGGCAAAAAAAAAAACACGAGAGACAAGTAATAACAAAAGCACATAAGTATCCATAAAAATTTTTTTGTAAAAAAAAAAAAAAAAAAGAATTATACTTTTTAGTAATAACGATTAGTACCATAAAATGCCGTATTGAGGAGGGTTATTATATGGAGGGTCACTTGTAAGTATTACCGTATTTTTGTATTTTGTTCTTCCATATTCTTGCTAATACCGGTAAAAACTGAAATACCACATCTGATGACCTTAAAATGCACCCGGTACAAATCAAGGTACCTTATGCCGTTTTGCGATTTAATGATATTGGCCAATCAGAATAAGCCATCGATCATTGACAATCCTCGTGATTACAGCCAATCAAAATAAATTTCCCTCATGCTAATGTACCCCAAAAATTTTATTACTTTTTTGAGACAGAGAAACTTAACCTATACCCTGGGGTCAGTGTTCGAAATTAGTGTTCTCAGAGTTCTCATGAGAACACTGTTTTAAATTTGTGCACAGTAAAAATTTTTTACTGTTCTCTATTAAAATTTTTTTTGATTATTATATCAAATAGAAATAAATAAATAAGACTAATTAAGTTATTATAAGGCCATACAAAGTTAATTTCTTGGATTTCATAACATAAAATAAAATTTTTGACCCGGCAACCCGGATTTTTATTTTTTTTTAAAAAAAATTTTTTTTAATTGATAACCCAAATTCCTAAGCCGTCAATGCCATTGAAGTGTGTACTGCACAAAAAGTGATAATATTGAGGATGCTTAAAACTGGGTACATCTCAAAATTGAATTAAAGTTTAAGGTCAATTTAGGCCCAAATACCTCCCGACATTTTTTATTAATACACCAAGATAGGTTAAAACATCCGTTTCTTGTATTTTTACATTTTTACTTTTTTTTTTCGTCGGGATGATTTGTGGAACAAAAAATTCGCGGTTTAAATTGATCTTGTGATGTATAAATGCTAAAAATTTGTGTATTTCTTTATAATTTGATCAGAAATTTGTATTTATTTGGATTTATTTTTTTTCAAAATTTTGCACGACCCTGATTCTACCCTTAATTTTACTAAAAAAAAATTAGCTAAAATTTTTTTTTAAAAACTTTATATTAGATTTTTTATATGATTAATTTTGTTTTAAAGAAAACAGTGTTGTTTAAACGTTTGGTATAAACAATTTTTTAATTTTATTATATTTTAAAGGTAGCAAACCTCTTTACAAAAATATTACTTTAACTATTTTAAATATTTTAAGAAATAATATTGGTATTAAAGAAAAGAAAGCAATAGCAAATAATTTTTAAAAAAAATAACTTTTTTAAATTTTTTTATAATAGAATTGGCAATAATAATAATATAAAAACTACAAAATAATCATATAATAGCAAATGATCAGTCTAACAAAACGAACGTACGTTGCGTCAGATGACACCCGGCCTAAATTAGATTAGGGTTAGGGTAAAAAATTACGGTAAAGTTAGGAATTAGTTTAGGCCAGTTGTTGCCGATCATTTGTCATCTGACGTGCGTCAATATGACGCAGTTTTAATCTGTGACGCTCAATTTTAGAAATCTTCAAATACCAAAAAAAATGATTGCTCCAATATTCTGGAGGGAACCGAACTTAGCCAACAAAAAAATCGGTCGCTCCTTACTTTTAGGACTCTAGAACAAACATTAAAGAAATTATTCCACAAAATCAGCAAAAACTATTATTTAATTACGCACAATATATATAAACAAGATTCAAAATTGGTTGATTTTTGACGGTTTATTTTTGTTAATTAAAATGATTCTACGATTCAGTAAGAATCTTAAAGATTAGAGGTCAATGGAAATGAAATGTGATTTGAGGACGGCGCACTTAACAAAAATAACTATTGGTTTCTCTACATTATTATTAATGTAGGGTTAATTCATTAAAATTTTTCTTGGTGACCCAAAGGGGAGAAAGCATAGCTGACGCGCTTAGTAAACACACAATAATCATTTGGAGATAAAGCAGGAAAAATGTTTGCTCAAAGCGTTTAACTATGCACTTCGTACCTTTCTTTAACTCTCAAATAATTTTCTTAAAATGGAAGAAGGAATGGAATAATCTTAGCAAAAACCCTTAATAAGAACAAAACATTGACATTCTTAGATCTTAGTCCCAATAAGATCAGCATGGTGAAGGTACAACCGAATTGGCAAAAGAAACAAGGCTTTAACTTCTCAGGGAATCATATTAACCTAGGATTGGCACCTTTATTGAACACTATTACAACAAACAGAAATTTAACATCACTAAACCTTAGTTCAAATTTTAGTGGCCATGACGTTATTATCTGATTTTTTTTGCGAATGTTCCATATTAAATATCTTGGATCTTTCATCGAATCAATTTCAGATTGAAGGGAGAAAAGCATTTTACAGGCCCTTGGTGTACCGGTAAATAATTCGCTAACTTCTTTATATCTTGCAAATAGTAGATTTTATGGTGAGAATGGGAATACGTTAGCACAAGCTTTTGCGTAAACAATACGTAAACTTTGTTTAATTTTTCTTATAATTGCTTTTTTGTATCATTTTAAAAAATGTTCTTGCTATGTATATCAGAGCGTACATAACCTTTAAAATGTTTATTTTGAGGCCTTGAGCAATACATTTTAGTAGATTAAATTTTTTTTTTTACAGTTTATTTTTATTATTAATGGATTGGATTTACCCTTTTGTACGAAATATAGTACATTTTAAAAAATGCATTAAAAATTTAAAAAAATTAATAGCTTAATTTTTTTTATATACAAAAATCTAATAAGTATTCAAAAATAGTTTAGCAGTATTGTTTTTTAAATTAATAATAAAATTTTTATAAAAAAATTTTTTTTATATATTGTATTTTTTGTGATTTCTAATGTACTAGATTTCGTACATTTGTAAAGTTAGTTATAATTATAATTTATTAATATATTTGGCAAATTAAAAGTTTTAATAAATAAAAAATTGTACAGGCTTGTTATAAAAAAATATTATTATTAGTTATATTATAAAAATTATTACTTATATTATAAGCTTTTTTTGAAAATTTTTACAAATTATTACTTTACACAGTAAGCCATATGAGTTTAGCTAGAGTTTAAAAAATTTTTTGCTAATTAAATTTTCTAAATTCTTAATCAAAATTATAAATATTTATTATCTAATTTCAATTACAAAAATTTTTTTAATCCTAAATTAGTATATCTCAAGTTATATTACTTTAAATTTTAAAAAATTACATCTAATTTTTATATATAAATTGGATATTTTAGTTATATAGTATTTACTAGCAAAAATTTCAAATTTAGATTACTTCTTATATATTAATCGAATCTTAAATAAAATTTTATAATTATAACTAACAAACTTATGTTTATAATTTTATTAATAGTTTAAATAAATTTATTTAGTAAAAAATTTTTTTATAATCAAAAATATTTTGTAAAATTACTAGTAAATGTGCTAAAAACTAGGTTAAACTAGCAAATGCGAATTTTAAAAAAAATATACAAAATTTAAAAAGCTATGTAAAGCTATGAGTTTTTTAAAACAAGTAGCCCATAAGTTAAAATATTATTAAAAAATATTTAATTAAGTAGTTAATTTTAAAAATTAATAGATAATTAAGTTTAATTATATACTAAATCTAGTACAATGTACTAGATCTAGTACAGGTAAATCCTATTCATTAATAATAAAAATTATTATTAGTATATTTTAAATTAGACCAATGTAGTATGAAAAAATTTTTGTATTCAAGTTTATATAGCTTTAAAAATTAAAAAAATATTAATTTTAATTTTATAATATTCAAACATATATTTTTTATGTAAAAATTATCTCATAAATATCT
This sequence comes from Gigaspora rosea, assembly GCA_003550325.1. Lineage (NCBI taxonomy): Eukaryota > Fungi > Glomeromycota > Glomeromycetes > Diversisporales > Gigasporaceae > Gigaspora > Gigaspora rosea. The sequence continues at coordinate 53,024 of QKWP01001004.1, forward strand.
TTGTAAAAATGGGGATTCTTGTTTGTAGAAACTCTTGGCAAAAATAATGCCTTAACCCATTTAGATCTTTATAATCAATTTAATTCTAAGAGCAGAAAGGCATTAACAGAAGCTTATAAGACCAAAGTTGATAATACCAAAATTACTTTGACTCTCCTATTTTAAGTTAACTTTTTTTTACTTTATTTGTTCTATTGAAATTACAAATTGAAAAAAAATTTTTAAAAAATCTGTATGTTTTATATATAATCAAATAATAAAGAATTATCCGGTAGTTACTATTGATCATGTTACCCATATTAATACTATATCACTGTATATCAATGTTTATTCCACCATGGTTCGGAATTTTAATATTTAATTTTTTGGATATATATCTTTTTTTGTTTTTTTTTTTTATGCTATATTAACGATTGTTTTAATTCATGTCAAAAAGCCCCGAGTAAAAAAAAAAAAAGAAAAAAAAGAAAAAGAAAAAGAAAAAAATCAACCAGATAAAGAAACCACATAATCAATAAACTAAACTTTATACAATAATTTACAGAATCAATATAGGTAACATAATCAATGACCACTCCCGGATAATATCGTTATCAGGTAGAAAATGTAGATGATATTGGGTCAGTATTATTTAGTGGCCATTTGATTCACTCAGATCATGCCGCAAAGCGGCATGATCTGAGTCAACGAATGGCTGCTAAATGACACTGACCCAATATTATCTACATTCTACCTGATAACTATTAATTATTAGATTTTCATAATTTCAATTCATTAATTTGATTTCAATTGTAATAATACATGGCAACATAAAAGACAACGTGCAAATACATGAGCCTGTAAATTGTAAAAACCATAAACCCTCATAGTTAATTGGAAATTTGCTCCAATTGGAGAAGCGACTAATTGACCTTAATGGGTGGTTTCAAAGTCAACAAATAAGTGACGCGTTTCGAAAATAATTAGGAATTTTTTAAATAGCGTTTTTATTATGTTGAATTATAATAAAATAAGACTCCCTAGTTTTAATTTTGAAACCCCCAGTTGTAAAGATTGTACTCGGATGACCCATGTAAGACTAAATAAACCAGGCTATGACTATCGCAACTCAGATTAATGACGATAAACAAAGGATGTTATCAGGTAACATACAAACCTACAAGAGAAAGAAGTAGTTGTTAAAACAAGAAAAAACAAGGTGCAAAGTAGTAAACTGGTACTTCCCGTTACACCAGTTCCTCCATTACCGGTGCCATTCCACGTTCCCGGGCTAAATGCAAACCTAGAAAGTTCCTCCATTACCGGTGCCATTCCACGTTCCCGGGCTAAATGCAAACCTACAAGAAAGTTTCGCCATTACCGGCACCGTTCCATGTTCCCAGGCTAGATGCAAACCTACAAGAAAGTTTCTCCATTACCGGCACCGTTTCACGTTCCCGGGCTAGATACAAACCTCCAAGAGAAAGAAAAAGTTGGTTAAAACAAGAAAAAAAACTTCCAACAAAGACGCAAACTAGAAACTGGCACTTCTGTTATACCAGTTTGGTACCCTTCGAGCACTTCTGGTCAACTAAAATCCAAAAAGAAAAAAAAAGAAATAATATTAATAATGTGTCAAGACAAAACGAAAATTAGAGTCAGGAAGAAAAGCTCTTTTATCTAAAAGCCTTTCAATCAAAAATTAACACCAACCCTTTATACGTCCAAAAATACGACTATATACGTCTAAGATCTGTAACAAGACCTAAAAAGTAGAGAAATTAGTAAAACGCCAAGGAAACAAATTAAAACTTCAGAAGTCAAACTAACCACGGCTACTGATCTCAATTCCCAAGCCCATTTTAACTCTTCAGCAAAGCACAAGCCTAAAATATAAAGTAAACATTAAGAATAAAAAAGCAATAATCATAGTGATAATAAAGAAAAAAAAGCAAGAAATTAGAAACTTTTCATCTAGTACAATTTCATATCCCGTCTATTTTATGTGGGAATTAAAAACCGGAAGTTAAACGTATATCTAATTTGTATATACAGTGTATATACAGTGTATATTCCTGACGCTTTACTTACCTGTTACTGTACTTTTCTACTATTTTGATTGGCTGTACTATGTAAACAACATTCACCTCACCTTTCTATTATTTTGATTGGCGAAGGCTTCTCAACGATTTCATGATCAAACTTTTTATTTTAATTATACATGTTTGTAGAATTGAAATAAAAAAAGTTTGTCGAGTTTGAACTATCATGGTTTTTAAAATTAAAAAAAATTTTATCGAATTTGGTTTAGTAGCTATCGAAAAATAATGATTGTACTGTAGTTATATTTCTCTTTCGTGATTTTCGATGTATTTTTAAAAATTTAAATGAAACTTTCTCGATAACTATCAGGTTAAACTCGACATCACTTTTTTATTTCTATTATACAAATTTGTATAATTAAAATAAAAAACTTTTTATTAAGTTTGATCACGAGAAACCTTCGCTAGAAGATATAAAAAATCAAATTTTAAAAAGGATCTACAAGTTGTTTACATAATACAGCAATAGAGTATGTATGTACGTACGTATGTTCGTTGAACTGTACTAATGTTAGGAATACTTTAAATAAACGAAAATATAAGTTTAGAATTATGATTTAATAAAATGTTTATTTTACGCTTTGATTTTATTTATTATTTCTTTGGATAGAAGAAATATCTTTGGCAATTTATAACATGAAATAATTGTTTTATGTTTTCTATTTTTGGAAAAATAAAAAACAATTAGCAGTTAGCCGATTTTGAAAAGTCGACTGGCTAAGCTGAAAATTTTTGGCTTATCATATTGACCAAAATCAAGGGCTAGGGTGTCCAGAATTATGCGAAAGCATAATATGCGTATAATTTAACAATTTTTCACATCGCATATGCTTCGCATTTGTAATCGAGCAAAATAAGCATAAGTTGCATAATTGATCGCATAATTTCAAAATTTACAAGAGCTTAAATAGCGTTAACGTGATTTTTAACCAATCAGCATTATGCTGTTATGTAGATCAATTATCTAACGCGCATCAAGTAAATGCCTAATTACTGAATTAACGCGTGTAAATTGATTGTCTAGTGCTTCGACAGCACAGTAAAAACATGAACAACCTTGTAAAATCGAATAACCTTAATAATACTGTAATACCTCATCTTGTAGTATTAACTTACTTAACTTAACAAGCGTGGATTTGAAGAAGACAGAATTGGGGAAGGATCCAGCACAAGCTGTGGAATTCGAACAGATCATTGTATGAAAATTATAACACCTTTGACATATTGCAATTACTACAGTATTACTACCTTTTTTTTTTTTTTTTTAAGCTATAATATTTCTCAGTCAAAATTACAATACAAAGGATATTTTCAATGTTGCTCAGGAAAATGTAGTTTGCTGTTTCAATTAAAAGTAGTGGCTCTCGCCATCTCCTTATCCAATGCAAGCATGGCGGTCAGCCCAGAAATTTTAGGAACTTAACAATAGAAACACAACAAAGAATAAGGATGAGTAAGTGCTATGATTGCCCATATATTATAAGAGCTGTTCCAATTAATTTTAAATGGCGTATTGTAGAAATTGTGAATAAACATAGTCATCTAATGGTAAAAGATCATGGGTTTTCTATGAACATCGTGAATTAACACAAGATGCTAGACATAAGCTGTAAAAATGTTAAAAACTGGTGCAAAACCTAGCATGGTTTATAGAAATGAGGATGGAACTCCGACTGCAACAAGAAAAGACGTATTCAACTTAAGTGCACAGATTCATTATTTAGAAGAAACAGCTTCAATGGCAGTATTAATAATTGGTATAGAAGAAAGAGATTATGATGTTCATCGTGAAACTTATAAAGGGTGGTGTTTTTTTTTTTATTTGTCTTATTATTTCAATATATAATACTAATGATATTAATATTAATATAGATGAATGAATTAAGCATTTGTTTTTTTGTCACAAGGAATCTGTTAAAAATGCAAGCCGTTTTTCAGAAGTGGTTTTGGTTGATGCAACATACAAAACAAATGTTTACAAGTTGCCATTTGTAAACTTTGTTGGAGTTAGTAACCTTGGAGTAAATCGCTTGCAAACTTTTGATATCGCTGGCGCCTGGATTTCTTATGAATTCGAGAAATTATATTCCTGGACTATTGAACAGTTTTTCTCATTGATTTTCTCTGATATTTTTCCCTCCGTATCTGTAACAGACAATAACTCTGTGTTAATCAGTGCTCTAAGAAAAGTGTTTTTACCTTTTATGCACCTGGCATATCTTGAATAATTTTAAAAAAAATATTTTAGGATGATTCATTCGATGAAGTTATTTATCTTGATAGGTAAGTATTATAATATTTTATAAAAATTCTTTTTTATTAAGCTATAAGTTATTTGTTTTTCCAGTAACAAAAGATAAGTTAAAATTTGTATTAAAAATCGATTTGTATCGCTAATATATCCAAGAAAACTATGTTATTAGTTAAATTATGGTCAATAACTACAAAGGACTCTACGTTATCTACGTTATGACTAGTGGTGTGGGCTGTTGCATTATGAATTTCGTAACTCTCTCATGTTGTAATTAAATTGCAACAATTTATATGACATACGTAGATTCTGATGAATAATTAGTTATTATCCATAACATAACTAATAACAACACTTGTCACTAATTGTAACACTTTATTTTTAAAGAATGATGAGAGTTAAAGAAAATGGTTTGGGTCTATACAAGTAGAATTATGCACTTTGGTGCAACAATGACACAACGTGTTGAAGGTACACACTCAGCAATAAAACATGCGCTCGAGACTTCTGGAAGTTTGACAAAAGCTTTCAATTATTTGGATAGATGATATGATTACATAATAAGGAAAAATAAAAGCATTGGCATTGATCCCTTACTAGTGCATAATGATAAGAGTCGATTGGCACCACTCTTAGGAGAAGTAGCCCAATTTGCATTAAATTATATTAAGAGTGAACTTCTTAAAGCGACTACGTATAAAGCCTGTTTACGTGAGCTACACGTTAATTACAATATACCTTGTAAATACATGCTTCCAACAAAAGGTGTTGTAATGTTTATGTATTATTCCAACAAGATGGTTACTATTTCCTGATAGAGATCTGATAGTCAAGTGCAAAATATAATTGAACCAGCTTCACCTAATTCTGACGAATTTTTTTTGCTCAAATCTCAATTATATAAAATTGAAGCTTGATATGTAGGTTTTACAGATGAACAACAGAAGTCAGCTCTTTTGGGAAAGCTTAATGAGATTTTGGAAATTCCTGTAACTGACCTTTCTAAAATTAAAGTCACGGAAAAAATCATAGGAAAGGGTCGTTCTTTTGGAGTAAAACGATTTAATTGCCAATTGCCGTAGAACTTGTAGAACTTATAGAACAAATTGAAAAGAAAAAAAAAGTTAAGACAATAGAAAAAAAGAAAAAAAGCATAAAAAAAGCACTAATTCTTTACAAACTCCTATTGAAGGTATGTAAAAATTTTAAAAATAATATACAGTTAACTCCTTTATATAACAATTAATAGTTCTGGAAGAAAAAAACTTTGTCATATAAGATTACTATTTTCTTAAGCTCTTTTTTACCGAAGTATTAAAGTTTTTTTGAGTCCATTATATCAGAGATGGCTGTATAATAAAAATTTTTTTTTTCTTCCAGAATAAAATTCAAAAATCCTATTAAGTTCCCGAATTCCTGCTAACGATATAGAACAAGTTTATAATCCAAAGGGTGATGGTAATTGTGGGTTTCGATCACTTGCAGTTGCCATTAGAGGAAATGAGGAAAATTGAACCCTTGTTAAGTTGGCTATGAATGGTCAATTAACTAAGCGCATGGGGATACAATAATGGTTTACCGAAGCAGATATTAGGATGCAGAGAATTATCATGTCTGCCTTTTCTTTGGTTTCTATTTCCTGATTGCGCACAGTTAGCTGCTGATACATTCTCTGTCACTATTGCTATTTTTGATGAGCTAAATGCTATTTTCCCATTAGAAGCACCGCCAACACTGTGAAAAAAATCCGATTATCTTACATTTCATAAATGGCAACCACAAGCATGAAAAATTACGTGAATATAAGTAAATTGGCCAATGGTTAACGTTCAACACGTACCGAAAATATGGTCTTATTGACCATTGGTCAAACCTATTCGCATGATCTTACATTAAAGGGCTTCATAATTGATCAATTCCGAAATGAGCTTTAAAAAATTGAAATTGGAATTACGTAATGAAAGCGATTGTATAAATAAGAGCATTCGGGGAAACAAAAATGAGCTTCTTAAATAACTTCATATATATATATATACCAAATCCTTCATTTATTGTAATAAATTTACTTTGAAATCTAAGTATATAATTGATCTACGTAATGCTGATTGGTTAAAAATCATATCATATAAGTGCCGATAAAGACGATGAGTCACGTGAAATGCTGTGCTTATAGAAATTCCGTGATTTTGTTAGGGGTGCATATACAGATAAACCAGATAATCAGATCATTTCTTACTTTTCTTTACCATTATTAAAATCATAAAACACTATTTTCATGTCTTCTAGAAGTCATGAAGTATGTAAAATCACTGTTCCAATATTATGGAACAAATCGAACTTTGACAACCCAAACATTAGTTTTGGGACTGAAATGTAAATAAAAATCACAAATTATTCCACAAAATCAGCAAAAACTGATTCAATTATCAATAAGTTGATTCAATCTGAAAAAAAAACTGAACATTTTATATAAGTTAATCTTCGAAGCAGTAAGAAGCTGAAATAAATGGAAGAAATGGATGTGGGCTTAGACCTGAATTGAGGAGATTATTTCTAGAGGTACTTTACAAAAAGAACGCGTTGGGTTCTTTACGTCTTTTAAATCTTTTTATTGGTGGCCCTAAAGAAGAGAAAGAATTAGCTAACGCGATTAGTAAAGACACTACATTACTTTCTTTATATCTTTCAAATCATTGATTTGGAAAGAAAGCAAGAAAAACATTCGCTCGAATACTTTTAGAAAACAAGACTTTAGTTTCTTTAAACTTTTCAAAATAACCAAAAGATTTACTTTTTTAACTCATTCAAATGATTCTCTTACAAGGGAAGAAGGAACAATTTTAGCAGACGCCCTTTATAAGAAATGAAAAATTGACATTCTCAGAACTTGGTAGAATAAATCCATTCGTAGATGATAATATTCGTCCAAATAAGATCGGTATGGAAGGTGCAACAAAATTGGCAAGCGCTCTTAGAGAAACAAGACCTTAACCTCTCTAAATCTTCAGGGAATCATATTAGGCTAGGATTGGCACCTTTATTGAACGCTCTTACAGCAAACAGAAATTTACTTCAATAAACCTTAGTTCAAATTACCATGGTCGTGATGCAGAAAGAATGTTAGCTGATCTTCTTCGCGAATGTTTCAGTTGACTACCTTAGAACTTAATCAATTTGAGCTTGAAGTGAGAAAAGCATTGTTACAGGTTCTTGGCGTAAATAATTCATTAGTGTCTTTATATATTGTAAATAATGGATTTTATGGTGAGGATGGGAATACATTAGCACAAAAATTTCACTTTGATTATTTTGGATATTTCTAATGAAGGGCAATAACTAACTGATGTTCTTTGCGAAACAATATGTTAACTTGGTTTAATTTTTCTTATAATAATCTTTCACATAATCAATTTAATTTACGATCAGAGAGGATACAAAACTACTTTAATTCTCCTATTATAAGTTTAAAAAATTCTTTATTCAAAAAAAAATTTTTTCTAAAAATGTGTATATTTTATTTTAATAAAGAATGCATGCATTTTATTAGCTTTTTCATAATTTCAATTTATTAATTTGGTTTCAGTTGTAATAATACATACAACGTGCAAATACATGAGTTTTGTAAATTGTAAAAACCATAAACTCTAACTAGTCCTCGTAGTTAATTGGATATTTGCTCCAATTGGAGAATCAACTAATTGACCTTAATGGGTGGTTTCAAAATCAACAAATAAGTGACGCATTTCGAAAATAAGTAGGATTTTTTAAATAGCGTTTTTACTATGCTAAATAAAAAATAAAATAGATTCTCTGGTTTTAATTTTGAAACCCTAGTTGTAAAGATTGTACGCGAATGCCCCATGTAAGACTAAATAACTGTGTCAACTCAGGTTAACGACGACAAACAAAGGATGTTTTTAGGCAACTCTTAATGTGGTTTGTTAATGATTGCTTTACGAAAAAATATAATCCCACGATTTTTATTATTATTATCGAGAAAAATTTTGAAATTCTAGGATCAGAATATTTAATTTTTAATGTTAATATTATTAGTTCGAAGAAATTAACAAGTGTACTTGCAAAGTGCATCTGCCAATAGTTTTGTTTCTGATATAAGATTATTATGAATAAGATTAAATAAAGCTAGCGTAGTGCTCATTCACCTTTTTCGATCCACATTTATTATAAAAAATATTTCAAATTGAAGCATTTTCTGGACTATGCTGGTTTCTCGAGAATTCTTTCATAAAAGGTCTAATGCTAAGAAATTTGCCTCGCTCAAACACTTAAATGCATTCATTCTAAAATTATTATTGGCTTGTGCTAAATTTTTAAATTTAATAACATATTAGCTTAATAATATGGAATTAATGTCATAATTTCAAAAGAATAAAACGTGGATTGACAAGACCTGAAAAAGTCGCATGGTGTTCAACCAAATATTCATCGCTGATAGGTCCAACAAGTTGAATTTAACTTTTATTAACGAATTGTTTAAAGTATTGAGAATTAAGTTCGTTTCTGTGCGATTAGCAAGATTCTTGATTTGACAGCTCAATATTTTGTAGTGGTGTGTCTTCTATGGGGCATTTTCTTTTCCTTGCGATATATAACTACGTATCATGAATGTATTGAAGGAACTGAATAGTGCTTGAAATTTCCTAGGGAATCATACCAAAATTATAAATGGCATATTTCTTATCATGTTTGTATCTGGTAGAATGTATAGCATCAAAAAAGTTATCTCGTAATATAAATTTACATCTTTGTACTTTTCATAAATTTTTTTCTTTTCTAGAAAATTAAATGTAAAGTTTAATCAATAATGTTATTCGCAATTTGATTTTAAAAGCAATTTACGAGATTAAATGATTAAAGATCATGTTTTCAACATATAAAACACCCAAACTATCTATTCCTGATATAAAAGTCTATACTTATAACAAGTTCTATTAATTGTTTTTGATCTATTGAACATGTTATTACTATTATCATCATAATAGTGATTGTTACTATTATTAACAGATATAATCATTTTTAGATATACATATAAGAACTTTTTCGAATATTGTTAGAATGTAAATTATTCTTTTTATTTCTACCTTTAGATACAAACACATTATTTGTATCAGATCTAATTGTTAGAATTTGCAGGAATGATATGAAATTCCAATTCACCATTGCTATTACTTTGTACACTAGCGCAATCAGTAGAAGTTAAGCAACTCCAATTTTCAGCATTTTAATTTCTAGAGAATAACCCTCTATACCATACATATCTTCTCTTTTGAATAACCTATTTCACTAACAAATATAAAATCCACTGTATACCACATATTTAAATGAATATTTGGATGTAACTATTATCTAAGAAGTAATCAATAATGAATTTTTTTTTGTCTAATTGTTGTAAGCACTTGAATCATCATTAATCAGATGGATTGCCTAAGTTATACTGTTATAATACAAATTTTCTTTTGCAACTAAATCAGATATTTGACAAAGGCATTCAATGATACAATGTATATTAATTGTTAAAGAGAATGATTTTGATAAAACAACCAATAGATCCATATTTGGTATAAGTAAAAAAAGTATGCTATTTGAACCAGAAACAAATGCCTTTTATTGTTTTTCAAGGATTAATATCTTTAACAATTCAAGATTAGCTTTAGCTAGCTTCTATTTTTTGAGAGATTTGTATATCAAATTTCAAAACCAAAGTGCTAATAGATAACAAATATAATGATCAATAGATTGATAATTAATAATATGTTTGTTTAAAGATCTGTTTGATCAAAAAGAATTATTTGTAAAGTAATTGTTCTAATAACCTTTTAGTATTAACAAGAATATGTTTAAATTTACAAAGCTGTTGATAACACATTGCTTAAGCCAAGAAGATGTGTTTATATAAAATTTTAGGTTTACCATTAACATTCTGGCAGGATCCTGAATAATCTGTATGAGCTTATATTTGGGCATCATAGTAATTTTTTTTTTTTGGTTAGCACTTTTATATTAGTATTAGTTTTCTGCAGATCTGATCCGAGGAGCCGAATCTGATCCGGATCCAGTATTTAGATCGAATCCAGATCCATGATTTATAAGTACTATCGAATCTGGATCTATATTGGAATCTGATCTGGTAGATCCATTTGGATCCGTTCTAATAATAGGCTGGATTCTGATTGGCTTATATTACTAAAAAAAAGTTCTCTTAACTTCTAAGGCATCTAATTTTTTTTTTATCTCTAAACCGTTAAATAAACTTTAAATGCCTTTTTAAGTTTTTTGTGCCTTCTAAGTTTTCTAAGCTTTCTAAATTTTCTAAACTTTCTAAGCCTTCTAATCCCTAATGATTATAAAAGAAAAGGACGTTATGATAATAAATTTTAGATTTAAAGAACTTTGTATTATGCATTATGATATTGAACGAGGAACTTTTTTTAAAAGAAACTTTTTCTGATACTAAAGAACTTTTTGATATTTAAGGTCATGGTAGAGAAAACTAGATAAACTATATGTATATAACAATATTATTTTTCAATAGTTCTGAATCGTGCAATTATTTTGCTAAGTTTATATTTAAGTCATACTTGAGCAGGTATGGCTGAGTCGCCTGCTGATTTAAATAAATCATTAGAGATTGAACCAGATAAGTATTATGAAGTCATGAAAACATGGGCAGATATGAAAAATCGAATGAAAATAATTTTTTGCAAAAGCAGCTTGTAGTACATATACTTGAGAAATTCTTCGAAATCAGTGAATAATAAGATATATCTGTAATAATGTTATTTTTTTATAATTTTTATTTAAATTATAAGATATTTGCTTGGAAAATAATTGGTTCAAAATTTCTTTTAAAAGTTATAACATTAATTATTAATGATTTGAAAATAATAAATAAAAAATTATCGTAATAATTTTATAATGATTAAAAAAATATCGTAATGATTAAAAAATATCACAAATTAAAAAATATCATAATAATTAAAAAAAATCGTCATAATTAAAAAAATAATTAAAAAAATATCAAAGCAATTATGCAAATAAGTGCATATTTAAGAAAAAGCATTATCTATTATTGGATCCGGATTCGGATTCAGATCTTTCTTGTTTGGATCCGAATCTGGACTTGAATTCGATTCAGTTTTCAGATCAGATCTGGATCTTTAAAAATATTCGTCCAATCTGATCCGTGCAGAACACTAATTAGTATATATATTATAGCTCAGATGCAAATTTGCCCAATTGTCAATTGGGTTAGCCCAAATAACAATTTTATTCTGGGCTGCCATTTTTGTCCCAGATGCAAATTGCAGATCTTATATTAAAATCCATTAATATTATATATATTTGTTGTAGCCCAGATGACAATTCTGCCCAATTGTCAATTGGGCCAGCTCAGATACTAATTTTAATCTGGGCTGCCATTTTTGTCCCAGGTGCAAATTGCAGATCTTATATTAAAATCCATTAATATTATATATATTCACAAATAAATCGACTAATCAAAATAAATAAATACCAAATTATATAATTATACTGTATTAATAAAAATTCAATTTTGTCACTTAAATATTTTAAATTTTAGAAAATTTTATTAAAATTATCTACTCGAGTTTTTGACCAAATTTGATAAAAATTTTTTTATTTGAATTCTATGGATTTGTAGAATTAAAATAAAAAAATTTTTATTGAATTTGGTCAAGAACTCATGGTTCAGCTTTTTTGTTATATACGTTTTTAGAAATAAAAAAAAACTTTTATCAAAGATATCTCTGCGAGTTCTTGACCAAATTCAATAAAAATTTTTTTATTTAATTTCTATGGATTCTTATTATTAAAATAAAAAATTTTCATCGAATTTGGTCAAGAACTCACGGAGATATTTCCAATAAAAGTTCTTGTAAACAATTTTGGCGCAGTTTCTTTGTAATATACGTTTTGGAAATGAAAAAAACTTTTATCAAAGATTTCTCTACAAGTTCTTGACCAAATTCAATGAAAATTTTTTTATTTAAATTCTATGGATTCATAAAATTAAAATAAAAAAATTTTCATCGAATTTGGTCAAGAACTCGTAGAGATATCTTTAATGAAAGTTTCTGTAAACAATTTTGGCACAGGTTTTTTGTAAGGCAATTTCTATTTGGACACTAGGTGTATTAACACTTAGTTACACAAAACAAATATAAAAGCCAATCAAAATATTGAACTAAATGCACTTTGTAGATCATATGCAGATCATTTTTTGTACGATACAACAAAAAAACAAAATAATATCTTCTATAAAATCATCTTTGGGGCTCTAATAAAAAAAATTTCTCATAAAATTTTGATATAAAAATGCTCCTATCCCATTCCAGGCCTTAACCCTAACCCTAATATTAGTAAAAATTTTATTCATTGTTTATTTGATAAAAATTATTTTATTTACATGTTATACAAACACCCGTTTTTAATACACTAGGTGTTAAATTAGTTTTTTTCTTTTTGTAATATACGTTTTTAGAAATGAAAAAATAACTTTTATCAAAGATATCTCTGCGAGTTCTTGACTAAATTCAATAAATTTTTTTTTATTTAAATTCTATGGATTCTTAGAATTAAAATAAAAAAATTTTCATTGAATTTGGTCAAGAACTCACAGAGATATCTTCAATGAAAGTTCTTGTAAACAATTTTGGCGCAGCTTCTTTGTAATCACGTTTTTGGAAATGAAAAATCTTTTATCAAAGATATCTCTACAAGTTCTTGACCAAATTTGATGAAAATTTTTTTATTTAAATTCTATGCTTTTGTAGAATTAAAATAAAAAAATTTTCAGCGAATTTGGTCAAGAATTCATAGAGATATCTTCAATGAAAGTTCTTATAAACAATTTTGGCACAGCTTCTTTGTTATATACGTTTTTGGAAATGAAAAAAAACTTTCATCAAAGATATTTCTGCGAGTTCTTGACCAAATTCAATAAAATTTTTTTTTATTTAAATTCTGTGGATTCTTATTATTAAAATAAAAAAATTTTCATTAAATTTGGTCAATAACTCACAGAGATATCTTCAATGAAAATTCTTGTAAAATAATATATATTTTTTAATTAAATTCTATGGTTCCATAAAATTAAAATAAAAAAATTTTTATCAAATTTGGTCAAGAACTCGTAGAGATATTTTTGATAAAAGTTTATTTCATTTCCAAAAATGTGATTACAAAAAAGCTGTGCCAAAATTGTTTGCAAGAACTTTTATTAAAGATATCTCTGTGAGTTTTTGACCAAATACAATAAAAACTTTTTTATTTTAATTTAAGAATCCATAGAATTTAAATAAAAAATTTTTATTAAATTTAGTCAAGAACTCACAGAGATATTTTTGATAAAAGTTTTTTTTTCATTTCAAAAACGTATATAACAAAGAAGCTGTACCAAAATTGTTTATAGAAACTTTCATCAAAGATATCTCTATGAGTTCTTGACCAAATTCGATGAAAATTTTTTTATTTTAATTCTACAAATTCATAAAATTTAAATAAAAAAATTTTTATCAAATTTGAACTTGTAGGGATATCTTTGATGAAAGATTTTTTATTTCCAAAAACGTGATTACAAAGAAACTGTACAAAATGGTTTACAAGAACTTTCATTAAAAGTATCTCTGTGACTTTTTGACCAAATTCAATGAAAATTTTTTATTTCAATTCTAAGAATCCATAGAATTTAAATAAAAATAAATTTCATTAGATTTGGTCAAGAAATCGCAAAGATATTTTTGATGAAAGTTTTTTTCATTTCCAAAAACGTATATTACAAAGATGCTGTATTGAAATTGTTTACAGAAACTTTTATCAAAGATATCTCTATGAGTTCTTGACCAAATTCGATAAAAATTTTTTTATTTTAATTTTACGAATCTATAGAATTTAAATAAAAAAAATTTCATTGAATTTGTTCAAGAACTTGTTGAGTAATCTTTGATAAAAGTTATTTTTTCATTTCCAAAAACGTATATTATAAAGCTGCACCAAAATTGTTTACAAGAACTTTTATTGGAGGTAACTCTGTGAGTTTTTGACCAAATTCGATGAATATTTTTTTATTTTAATTCTATAAATCCATAGAATTTAAATAAAAAAATTATATTTAAAAGAAATAAAAACTCTTTCGCTAATCTCCATTTTATTATGTTTTTTACTCATACCCATTTTTCAGCAGCTTAAATAAGAAAAATACACAGTTATACTGTACACGAATGTTTCCCAACTACCGCCATTCCTTATATACTAATTATCCACTCCTACTTAGTCTAAAAAATTTGCTAAATTTTTAAGTTTGCACTAGCAACTTTGTCTTCAGCAAAGCAACTAGTTAGTCAGACAATTTGCTCAAACCTCGCTCCGCGAGTATACTTTATTATACAACCACACAATTATACTATACTCTATCATTAGAGTTACAACCATACACACAATAACACTTTATTTTACACTCAACACAACCCAAATACTGGACATCACTGCACCTCTACAAAATATTACAAAAATTCACGCAAAAGTGGGCATTCTAGCTCACCCCCATCAAACCAAACTCTTACATCACTATCTACAAAAATGGAATAATCTACAATATTAATACAACAACAACAACACACGTCACTAATCGACTTTCACAACAAGCTGACAAACACACGTTACCAAATCAACCCTCACAACAAACTATCAAAACAACACGTGATTAATCCGACCAACTACAGTACAATACAATATGACTACAACCGAAATATGACCATCTATCCTGACAATACACCAGAACACTTCAATACATTATACTAGTATACCTTATATTCTCATCCAACTTACTTACGATTATTAAACCCTACAACCTATATACTTCTTCTAACTTACCTACGAGTATTAAAACATCCCAATTTAAAACATTCTTTCTCTCTGTATTTTCTTTCGATAAAATAGTATAAAATAGCTCTTCGTAATATAGACATAGAAAGTTTCATAGCATAAGCTTGGTCTTTGATTCTCTTTAGCTAAGGGCAGGCAATAAACCTGTCATAATAACATCTATTTTTTTCGTAAGTCTAAGTGGCAGCAATTGCTGCTCTTAGCTAAGTATGGAATGTAGGTACAGTAGCCTAAGTCTCAGTTTTGTAAAATTTAATATACAACATATACTATATTTAGTATTAAATTATATTAATAATAATAAATAAACTACATAGAATTTAAATAAAAAATTTTTCATTGGATTTGATTAAGAACTCGCAGAGATATCTTTGATAAAAGTTTTTTTTTCATTTTTAAAAATGTATTACAAAAAAGCTATACCAAACAGTTTACAGAAACTTTCATCAAAGATATTTCTATGAGTTCTTAACCAAATTCGATGAAAATTTTTTTATTTTAATTTTACGAATTCATAAAATTTAAATAAAAAAATTTTCATCAAATTTGGTCAAGAACTCATAGAGAAATCTTTGATGAAAGTTTTTTTTTCATTTCTAAAAACATATATTACAAAGAAGCTGCGCCAAAATTGTTTACAAGAACTTTCATTGAAGATATCTCTGTGAGTTCTTGACCAAATTCAATGAAAATTTTTTTATTTTAATGTTACAAATCCATAAAATTCAAATAAAAAAATTTTTATCAAATCTGTTCAAAACTTAATAGATAATTTTAATAAAATTTTCTAAAATTTAAAATATTTAAGTGACAAAATCGAATTTTTATTAATACAGTATAATTATATAATTTGGTATTTATTTATTTTGATTGGTCAATTTATTTGTGAATATGTTGTAGCCCAGATGCAAATTTGCCCAATTGTCAATTGGGCTAGCCCAGATGACAATTTTAATCTGGGCTACTATTTTTGTCCCAAATGCAAATTGCAGATCTTATATATATATATATATATATATATTTTTTATTTATTGATGTCAAGTACAGAAATAGGATAGTAAGTTACAATTATATCAGGATGATATATAAAGAAATACTATATTTAAAATTTCTAACTAATCATCTAATAATCTATGCAATAGGGCAAGCCTATCACTTGCAGTCAGGGCTAACCATTAGACCGCTACAGAAAGAAGATGTGACATTTCACCTTATACTTTTCTATTTTAAACTAAAAGGTTAAATTTTTAGTTTAAGAAGGCTAGAGGAAACCAAGCAGTTCTTATATTAAAATCTATTAATATTATATATTTACAAATAAATCGACCAATCAAAATAAATAAATACCAAAATTATATAATTATACTATATTAATAAAAATTCAATTTTGTCATTTAAATATTTTAAATTTTAGAAAATTTTATTAAAATTATCTACTCAAGTTTTTGACCAGATTTGATAAAATTTGTTTTATTTGAATTCTATGAATTTGTAGAATTAAAATAAAAAAATTTTCATTGAATTTGGTAAAGAACTCATGGAGATACCTTTGATGAAGTTTCTGTAAACAATTTTGGTACAGCTTCTTTATTATATACACTTTTAAAAATAAAAAAAAATTTTTATCAAAAATATCTCTGCGAGTTCTTGACCAAATTCAATAAAATTTTTTTTATTTAAATTCTATGGATTCTTATTATTAAAATAAAAAAATTTTTATCGAATTTGGTCAAGAACTTATAGAGATATTTCCAATGAAAGTTTTTGTAAACAATTTTGGTGCAGCTTCTTTGTAATCACATTTTTGGAAATAAAAAAATTTTTATCAAAGATATCTCTACAAGTTCTTGATAAAATTTGATGAAAATTTTTTTATTTAAATTCTATGAATTTGTAGAATTAAAATAAAAAAATTTTCATCGAATTAGGTCAAGAACTCAGAGATATCTTTGATGAAAGTTCCCATAAACAATTTTGGCACAGCTTCTTTGTTATATACGTTTTTGGAAATAAAAAAAACTTTTATCAAAGATATCTCTGCGAGTTCTTGACCAAATTTAATAAAAATTTTTTTATTTAAATTCTATGGATTATTATTATTAAAATAAAAAAAATTTCATCGAATTTGGTAAAGAACTCACAGAGATATTTCCAATAAAAGTTCTTGTAAACAATTTTGGCGCAGCTTCTTTGTAATATACATTTTTGAAAATGAAAAAAACTTTCATCAAAGATTTCTCTATGAGTTCTTGACCAAATTTGATGAAAATTTTTTTATCTAAATTCTTGATTTCGTAAAATTAAAATAAAAAAATTTTTATCGAATTTGGTTAAGAACTCATAGAGATATTTTTGATGAAAGTTTCTGTAAACAATTTTGGCACAGCTTTTTTATAATACGTTTTTGATAATAAAAAAAACTTTCATAAAAGATATCTCTGCTTGATCTTGAGCAAATCCAATAAAAATTTTTTTATTTAAATTCTATGGATTCTTAAAATTAAAACAAAAAATTTTTTATTGAATTTGGTTAAGAACTCACAAAGATACCTTCAATAAAAGTTCTTGTAAACAATTTTGGTGCAGCTTCTTTGTAATTATGTTTTTGGAAAATAAAAAAATCTTTCATCAAAAAGATATCTCTACAAGTTCTTGACCAAATTTGATGAAAATTTTTTTATTTAAATTCTATGAATTTGTAGAATTAAAATAAAAAAAATTTCAGTGAATTTAGTCAAGAACTCATAGAGATATCTTCAATGAAAGTTTTTGTAAACAATTTTGGTGCAGCTTCTTTGTAATCACATTTTTGGAAATAAAAAAATTTTTATCAAAGATATCTCTACAAGTTCTTGATAAAATTTGATGAAAATTTTTTTATTTAAATTCTATGAATTTGTAGAATTAAAATAAAAAAATTTTCATCGAATTAGGTCAAGAACTCAGAGATATCTTTGATGAAAGTTCCCATAAACAATTTTGGCACAGCTTCTTTGTTATATACGTTTTTGGAAATAAAAAAAACTTTTATCAAAGATATCTCTGCGAGTTCTTGACCAAATTTAATAAAAATTTTTTTATTTAAATTCTATGGATTCTTAAAATTAAAACAAAAAATTTTTTATTGAATTTGGTTAAGAACTCACAAAGATACCTTCAATAAAAGTTCTTGTAAACAATTTTGGTGCAGCTTCTTTGTAATTATGTTTTTGGAAAATAAAAAAATCTTTCATCAAAAAGATATCTCTACAAGTTCTTGACCAAATTTGATGAAAATTTTTTTATTTAAATTCTATGAATTTGTAGAATTAAAATAAAAAAAATTTCAGTGAATTTAGTCAAGAACTCATAGAGATATCTTCAATGAAGGTTCCTATAAACAATTTTGGTACAACTTCTTTGTTATATATGTTTTTGGAAATAAAAAAAAAACTTTCATCAAAGATATCTCTACAAGTTCTTGACCAAATTTAATGAAATTTTTTTATTTAAATTTTATGGATTCTTAGAATTAAAATAAAAAAATATTCATCAAATTTGGTCAAAAACTCAAAGATATCTCTAATGAAAGTTCTAGTAAATAATTTTGGTACAGCTTTGTAATATACGTTTTTGAAAATGAAAAAAACAACTTTCATTAAAGATTTCTCAACAAGTTCTTGACCAAATTTGATGAAAATTTTTTTTATTTAAATTCTATGGATTCGTAAAATTTGTAAAATTAAAATAAAAAAATTTCATCGAATTTGGTCAAGAACTTATAGAGATATCTTTGATGAAAGTTCCTATAAACAATTTTGGCACAGCTTCTTTGTTATATACGTTTTTGAAAATGAAAAAAAACTTTTATCAAAATATCTCTGCGAGTTCTTGACTAAATTCAATGAAATTTTTTTTTTAAATTCTATGGATTCTTAAAATTAAAATAAAAAAAATTTCATTGAATTTGGTCAAAAACTCACAGAGATATCTTTGATAAAAGTTCTTGTAAACAATTTTGCACAGCTTTTTTGTAATCATATTTTTGGAAATGGAAAAAAACTTTCATCAAAAATGTCTCTACGAGTTCTTGACCAGATTCGATAAAAATTTTTTTATTTTAATTTTACAGATCCATAGAATTTAATTAAAAAAATTTTTATTGAATTTGGTCAAAGACTCATAGAGAAATCTTTGATGAAAGTTTTTTTCATTTTCAAAACATATATTACAAAAAAGCTGTACCAAAATTGTTTACAAGAATTTTTATTGGAAATATCTCTGTGAGTTCTTGACCAAATTCAATAAAAATTTTTTATTTTAATAATAAGAATCCATAGAATTTAAATAAAAAATTTTTTATTGAATTTGGTCAAGAACTCGCAGAGATATCTTTGATGAAAGTTTTTTTTTTCATTTCCAAAAACGTATATAACAAAGAAGCTGTGCCAAAATTGTTTATAGGAACTTTCATCGAAGATATCTCTATAAATTCTTGACTAAATTCACTAAAAATTTTTTATTTTAATTCTACAAAATTATAGAATTTAAATAAAAAAATTTTTATCAAATTTGGTCAAGAATTTGTAGAGATATCTTTGACGAAAGATTTTTTCATTTCCAAAAATGTGATTACAAAGAAGCTGTACCAAAATTGTTTACAAGAACTTTCATTGAAGATATCTCTGTGAGTTCTTGACTAAATTCAATAAAAATTTTTTTATTTTAATTCTAAGAATCTATAGAATTTAAATAAAAATTTTTTTATTGAATTTGTCAAGAACTCACAGAGATATCTTTGATGAAAGTTTTTTTGTTCATTTCCAAAAACGTATATTACAAAAAACCTGTGCCAAAATTGTTTACAGAAACTTTCATCAAAGATATCTCTACGAGTTCTTGACCAAATTTGTGAAAATTTTTTTATTTTAATTTTACGAATCTATAGAATTTAAATAAAAAAATTTTCATTGAATTTGGTCAAGAACTCGTAGAGAAATCTTTGATAAAAGTTTTTTTTCATTTTCAAAACATATATTACAAAGAAGCTGTGCCAAATTTGTTTACATGAACTTTCATTAGAAATATCTCTGTGAGTTCTTGACCAAATTTGATAAAAATTTTTTTATTTTAATAATAAGAATCCATAGAATTTAAATAAAAAAATTTTTATTGAATTTGGTCAAGAACTCGCAGAGATATCTTTGATGAAAGTTTTTTTTTATTTCTAAAAAAAAAAATATAACAAAGAAGCTAAACCAAAATTGTTTACAGAAACTTCATCAAAGGTATCTCTATGAGTTTTTGACCAAATTCAATTAAGATTTTTTTATTTTAATTCTACAAATCCATAGAATTCAAATAAAAAAATTTTTATCAAATCTAATTAAAAACTTGAGTAGATCATTTTAATAAAATTTTCTAAAATTTAAAATATTTAAGTGACAAAATTGAATTTTTATTAATATAGTATAATTATATAATTTGGTATTTATTTATTTTGATTGGACGATTTATTTGTAAATATATATAATATTAATGGATTTTAATATAAGATCTGCAATTTGCATCTGGGACAAAAATGGCAGCCCAGATTAAAATTGGCATCTAAGCTTGCCCAATTGACAATTGGGCAGGATTGTCATCTGGGCTACAATATAACCAAAGCTAGGCTTTCACATAGGCCTGGGCTACCCATGGGTACCCATGGGTAGTACCACAAGAGTATCGATTTTTGAACCCGCGGGTAAGAGTAAGGGCTTCAGGTACCAAGCCATTATACAGATGGATAGGGCTAGGGTAATGCTGCTATTCTGTCCTTTTAGCCTATGGATACCTGTTAAACCATTCTACGTGACCAACAACCAATCATAATTCAGTAAGCTATTACCTAGGTCAGGGTCAAAAATTGTCTGACCCGGATCAAACAAGTCAGAATTCGAAAAATACTAAAATGCTATTACTGTATTACGCAATTTACTTATAAATTTCGATATGAGATATTATCACGGATCAATGATCATCAATGATAATCGATTTTTATTTATTTTTTTTTATTCTAGTATACATACATCTACCGTATATTCCCGAAAATAAGCAACCCCCTAAAATAAGCAACCCCCCTGTTTTTTTCAAAAATCTAAAAAAACGCATCAGCAGTTGCTACATATAAAACTTTTTTTTCTACTAAGTAAACTTCAAAAGATCGAATATGTAAAGTTGTTCAGCGCATAAAAATACACCTACTATAAAAATTTGGTGTTATTTGGACAACTTTTTATTAGTACGTTTTTCAATTTTTTCAAAAATCTCAATATTTCGAAAATAAGCAATCCCTCGTTTTTTCGTGTAATTTTTTGGCCAAAAATGGTTGCTTATTTTCGGGAATATACGGTAATACTAACCTTTATTTTCTTTTATGAAGAGAGCTATCACTGTTGAAGTCGTCATCGGAGCCGTCGTCGTGAAAGTCGTATCTTAAAAGGAGTTTTGGCTTTGGTGGTTGTAATTTCGTCAAGACTTTTAGTCATCGTTAGTGGTTGTGATTTTGCCGGCTTTTGGCCATCATTTGTGTTTGTGATTTCGCCTTGGCCTTTAGTGTTGATAATCATCATTGGTGGTTATGATTTTTGTCGTGGATTTCATAGTTGTGATTTCACTATAGATTTAGTATTATTGGCAGCTGGGATTTCGCCACTTTCGGTCATTCGCTCTTTTTACTGTCTTCAAAATTTTGTCATCTTGGAATTATTATATTGTCATTGTTGGTACATTGCATTAGTATGTTGGTTTCATATAATTTCATGTTGCTTGGTATGGATTGTTGTGTATGAGGTGATGCGTCGTAGTTAAGGTTAGATTCGTATGATGCATAACTCGTCTTCCAACTATGTATTTTTGCTAGGATTTATTAGCTAAAATAGAATTAGGCGTTAATTATTATATTTGAATTAAATATATATATTAAATAATAAATTAAAAATATTTATATAATTTATATATGGGATGATTTTTAATAAAATCATCCAGAATGGTATTTAGCAAACTTCTTTCGATACATGGTCAGACCAGTCATGAATAACGTGGACCAAATTCATGGTCAAAATAGTTAAAATACAGGTAGTTCCCGATGTAGAAAATGAATAAATTCAAATTATAAGCAAAGTCGAGAAATTTTTCAATACAGAATCCCCAATTAAAAGTCGTTACATTAACTGTGATTTGATCCATTGATCTGGGTCAAATTTTCTGACCCAGGTAAGGGCTCGATAAACTCACTTTTTTTCAAAAAATCTAAATGATTACGCAATAAAGTTGGGGCCCATGGGCTGTTCAAAGGGTACCTGTGTCCTAATAGGCTGGGCACAGGTATTAAAAACTAAGCTCTAGAGTAAGGATAGGGCTTAGGAAATAGGCCCTTGTACAAACGGGTAGGGCTAGAGTACCACTAGTACCTAGCTCTACTCAGCCCATGAAGAAGCCTAACCAAAGCCTTTAATTACAGTTAACAAATACAAATACACTACAAGAACCAAACAAATTTAAAAACTATACTAATCTAACTATTGTAACCCAAGAATACTAATTTAATAGCGAACTCAAATCTGAGTACTGGACATACTAAACGCTTAGCTCTACACAAAAAAGCCTATAAACTGCCAAATCTAATGAACTAATTTCTATAAAATCTAATATGCAAGACATAAAAGTATTAAGATTTATTATTAATGGGTATCCGTTGTAATATAGTAACTTTTAGGCAAGTAACTATATCACTTGACTTAACATGTAAGGGGGTAAGGAATTTGAAGATAAAGAGAAAATATAAACAAGAAAATAAAATAATAGAATATAAAATATAAGATTTATAATCAAAGGATAATATCAATTTATTAGGTGTAATATTTTTAAAGTACAAATGTTTTTAGAAAGGAAGAAAAGTAAAGAACAGAACCTACTCTGCCTTAGGAGAAAAAGCAGGGTTTATATATCTGTAAAAACTTAGGATTTTCTCTATAATGATATATAATAACGAGATATAATAACGAGATATAATAACGAGATATAATAACGAGTTATGATAACGAGTTATGATAACGAGTTATGATAACGAGTTATAATAACAAGTTATAATAACAAGTTATAATAACAAGTTATAATAACGAGTTATTAATGAAAATAACTTCTTTTTGAGAACGGAGAAAAGTTTTCCTAATAAAATTAATACTACAGATTTGATTACTTCGATAAAATTTATACTATTCTTACTATTTTTATGATATTTTCCTAATACTAATATTTTAAAATGATACTAAAATTATACAAATATAACACTATTCCCTCCTTCAAAAATTTTGCTCCGCAAAAATTTAAGAAAATAATAATAGTTTTAAAAATAATAATAATAAAAATAAAAAAAACAAATAAAAAATAAAGGAAATTGCTAATTTACACCATAGATGATTATCACCTGTAGTCAATTTACCAATTAAAATTCAGGATCAGGTGTAATGTGTAGATCAATTTTTGTGTAACAAAACAAAAAATTTTTTAAAAAATTGCTAAAAATTGCCTCTAATCTAAAATTTTGTCTATGAAACTGCTTTTTTTTATACAAAAAAAAAATTCCTTGCTAAATTTTACTATATACAAAGCTCCACCCTAATCTTTAACCTTTACCCTTACCCTAATATTAAAGAGATTTATTTTTTATTTGTTTGTTTTGTTTATTTTTTTATGCATTGTAGATCACAGGTAATAATCACCTGTGGTGAATATTAGTTATTTTCAAAAATAAAATAATAATTTAATAGATATATATAAAAAAAGTAAAAATAAAAAAAAAATAAAATAGTCTAAATAACACCTTGTGATACATCACTGCAACCTAAGGGCCTCAGAATATATTAGTATGTTTTGCCTAATATATCTGTATGAACTCTCCTTAAGCATGTTTCGAACTTTGAGACTGTTGATCGGACAATCACCCACTCAAACCACTGCTCCATATCACCAAGGTATAAATTTAGAAAAAAATAGAGTTTAAAAATGGTCAAAAATAGATAATCAAAATTAGATCATCAGTAAATAAAAGGATAATCAAAATTACGGTTTGAATACTATTTTGAAAATGCCTCGTAATCAAAAATTTTCCTGATTTTTAAAAAAGAAAAAACAATTATTGAAGAAAGAAGAAGATGAAAAAGAAATGGAGGAAGTTGAGTTTATTGAAAATAATGATGTTTAGTAAGTAATTAATATTGTGTATTTAAAAGAAATCAATAATAATTATAAGTTGAAATTAAATAATTTGGCTAGTATGCAAGAAGTTGCTGAAGAAGAAGAAATAACAGAAGATGTTGTAGAAGAAGAAGTTGAAAAAGAAGTTAGAGACGAAGAAAAAGAAAGTATTGTAAATGAGCCTCGGGTAAACTGGTTGCAAAGTATTGAAGCAGTCACAAAGGAGTTATATGAATTAAAAGAGAAGTTAGAAGCTAAAGAGAATGAATTAGATCTTTTAAAAGGAGACTGAGATAGTATCTTAGAAAGACGAAATTCTTTGGAGTCAGATTTTATTCAAATGTTAGGAATGTGTGTGGAGATGCAACAAGATTTTAATGCACTGCATGCAGATTTTAATGCTTTGAGTGAAGAAAAGTTAGAAATGTTGGAGTATTTAGGTCGTTTGGAAGAAGAAAAAGAGTTGTTAAATCGTAAAATTGGAATATTAAGAAGACGATTGGGTAAGTTTTAGTACTTTAGTATAGATATTTTGTAATATTAAGTAGGGTTCCTCAAATCCAAATCAAATCAAATATTGGATCAATTTGAATTTGATCAAATCAAATTGGCCTTGATTTGAATTTGATTTGATTCAAATATTTGAATTTGAATTTGATTTGAATTTGAATTTTTAATAGTAATTTTCAAATCAAATCAAATATTTGTTAAATCAAATCAAATATGGCTATATTTGAATTTGATCAAATCAATATAGTCAAATTTGAATTTGAATTTGATCAAATATTTGATTCAAATATTTGAAGATCAAATCAAATTGCAGAACCCTAATATTAAGTTGCTTATATTAAATTGATTATAAAATTTAAATTATAGGAAAAGAAAATTTGGATCCTAATGAGCAGGATTAAAGAAATAATAAAGAATTAAAGTTTTATAAAATTATTATTGTAAATATTGGTATATTTGAATAAATAAAGTTTTTTTTTTTTTTTTTATAAAAAAAATATATTAAAATGGAATAAAAATAAATAAGAAAATAAAATTGATCTATTAAAAAAAATAATATTCGATAAAAAGAAAAAAAATCGACAAAATAAGCATTTTTGATCAAAAATAAGTCAAAATTGCAAATTAATTTGGCGAAAAGTATAAAGCGAAATTTTAAAAAGTATAATCTTTGAAAGAAAAATTATTTGCAAAAAAATATATATATATATATATATATATCAAAAAAAAATAATTAAAAGAAACTAGAAAAAAAAATAAAATAAAATTTTTAAATTAATTTGACAAAAAGTGAACAAAAATTTAAAAGGTATAATCGATAAAGTAGCTACTAAAATTTATTTACAAATAGCAAATAAAATAATCGTTCGAAAAGAAAAAAAATAATCGAAAGAAAATAATTGTAAAATATTAATACTTGATCAGAGTACTAATAAATAAAATCGATAATAGATAAGTAAAAAAAATTTGAATAGGGGTAGTTAACCAAAATATGACGATGAATTAAGAGGAATAAAATAAATAGTCCATATATTCACATTAAATACAAAGCTTTATAAAGCTTCAATTCACCAAGAATTGAAAAAAAATAATAATAAAAATAAAAATTCAAGATTTCCGCCTTAATTCAAAATTTGGATCCAAGAAAAATAATAAATAATAAACCAAAAATTTCAAGCATTATAGCCTCAATTCCTAAAGAATTGGATAAAAATTCAAAAATATAAATCCCAAAAAAATGAAGAATCTTTATAGGATATAAGATATAAAGACGATGGCTTTATAAAAAAAAAATATCAATTTAGAAAAAAAAATTCTTTTATATCCAATGTTATTCAAATATAAATGGCGAAATTGTAAATAGGGCTCATGTTCCCTAAATACAGAAATATAAAAGAAAATATAAAATAAAAATAATAAAAAAAAGTTAAAAAAAAATTAAAATTTCCATTAATCTAAGCCATTAAATCCAAAAATAAATGTCTATAATCAAATTTTAATTCAAAAGAACATAATAAAAATATAAATTATATAATTGTTGAAAATGAATTTTCAAAATTATAAATAAATAAATTTTCATAATTATTTTGTTTAAGAATTGAACATAAAGTTGTAAGAATTTGGTAAAGTATATTTTGTTTTAAAAGTCTCTTTTGTTTTCTTTGTTTTTCAAAAATAATAAGCTTTGGGATTAAAAGAAAAATATTTCATTTTTTTTAAAAAAAATAGTTTATAATAATAAAAAGGATTTAATAAAAGCAAAAAAAAACAAGAAAATTAATAATAAAATGGTAATTTAAGGAATATAAGTTTTTAAATAAAATTGTATATAGTATATAATAAATAAAAGGACTTGTAAATGAATAAAAGTTGGTTTCATGTAACGTTGCTCAAAAATTAAAGGTCTATACAGTTCCAACTAGTACAAGTATTCTGAGCTTTGTGTAACCAAAAATAACTTTTGTGTAACTTAAAAGAAGCTTTGTATTACAACAAAAGAAAGGATAAAGAAAGTTTTTCAAAAAGAACAAAATTTGTTAACTAAATATAAAAGAAGAAAAACAAGAAAAGAAAAGAAAGAAAAGGAAGAAAAAGAAAGAACTAAGAAGAAGAATAAATTTTAAATAAAAGGTTGGAAATCACAGACACAAAAAGAGTTACAGGTCCTGTCGTCATCGCCAAAACTGTAATTTAGTAACTTTTAGGCAAGTAACTATATCACTTGGCTTAACATGTAAGAGGGTAAGGAATGTGAAGATAAAGAAAAAATATAAACAAGAAAATAAAATAATAGAATATAAAATATAAGATTTATAATCAAAGGATAAT
This sequence comes from Gigaspora rosea, assembly GCA_003550325.1. NCBI lineage: Eukaryota > Fungi > Glomeromycota > Glomeromycetes > Diversisporales > Gigasporaceae > Gigaspora > Gigaspora rosea. The sequence goes on from QKWP01001004.1 coordinate 80,336, forward strand.
ATCAATTTATTAGGGAAGTACAAATGTTTTTAGAAAGGAAAAAAAGTAAAGAACAGAACCTACTCTGCCTTGGGAGAAAAAGCAGGGTTTATATATCTGTAAAAACTTAGGATTTTCTCTATAATGATATATAATAACGAGATATAATAACGAGATATAATAACGAGTTATAATAACGAGTTATAATAACGAGTTATGATAACGAGTTATGATAACGAGTTATAATAACAAGTTATAATAACGAGTTATAATAACGAGTTATGATAACGAGTTATTAATGAAAATAACTCCTTTTTGAGATCGGAGAAAAGTTTTCCTAATACTACAGATTTGATTACTTCGATAAAATTTATAGTATTCTTACTATTTTTATGATATTTTTCTAATACTAATATTTTAAAATGATACTAAAATTATACAAATATAACACTATAAGCTCTTTGTACTAAATTTAGTACAGTTTAAAAAAATTATTTTACAACAATAAAAAATAATTTTTACTTAAAACTTTGCTAAAAATACTTTAATACTAATATTTTTTTCATTCAAAATTTTAGTATAAGTTACATATAAAAATTTTGTATAAATTAACTTTAACCAAAACTTATATTTTGCCAAATTTGCTGTACTAAAGTTAGTACAGTAGAAAAAAATAATTAAAAATACAAATTTATAATATAATAATAAAAATAATAAAAATATAAATTATTTTTAATCTATATTTGATTTTAAAAGTATAAAAAAAATTATTCAAATAAAATTACTAGATTTTTATAAAGTGATACAAATCCAAAAATGGCTAAATTTACTTATAAAATTTATAGTAAATTAATAGTAAACTAATAGTAAATTTATAGTAAATTCAATTTAAGAGAGTAAAAATAAATTAATATTAAAAAATTTTACTAAGCCAATATAGATTAAATTTTAACCAGTTATAAAGCTAGCTTTTCTGATTATAGTAAAAATAAATTTATTAAAATTAACTAAAAATTTTATAAAAATTTATAGATTTTAGTTTTTATAATTATATATTTTTTTAAATCTATATATATATATATACATATATATATATGTACTAAATATAAAAATCTCTGTAACTCAGTGAGTTTTTGGTCAAATTTAATGATTTTATTATCATTAGAATCAGAAAAACTAGCTCTACAAACTTAAAAACAATTTATAGCTATTATATTAATAAAATATTTTGATAATTATAAATTAGTTTAAAACTTTAAAAATTAATTAAATTTTTTAATAAAAATTTTTAGTTTAAAAATTTAATTTTATTATAAATTATTATAAAATATTAAAAATATTTTACAAAAAAAATTAATTTATATTAAATATTTTATATTAAAAATAGTTTTATTAAAATTTAATAATAAAATTTTTAAATTTTATTATAAGTAAAATTTTGTATTAGACTTTAATAATTTTTTATTTTTAAATTCATTTTTGGAAGGGTGTAGCGACTTAGGGAAGTTGTTAAGTTGTCACCCCCCAAGCGACAGGTCTAGAGTTCAAATCCCACTGGAGACAATTTAGAAAAATAGGCCTGTGTACCGGTAACATTTATTCGACGATCGGTTGGGTACATTACCTGTAGTTCTTGGTTACCATCTTAAATAGGAGCTTTCGGGCGAAATTGTGTTTCGTGACATAGACAAATCCAAGGAACCGGAATAATTGAAACCTGTTTGGCAAGACCCGAGTAAGGAGGTAGTGAAGATCTTTGACGATACTGCGGATACCGGAATTTGAGACCGAAGAACTGGATGAACACCCCGAGGCAAGTGGACACCAACCTGGCCGCCGGAGACGTACCAGAGGAAAAGGTCCTATACTATAGAATTAGGAACCAAGAGAAGTTAACCAAAAAGGCACCTAAAGCTGAGGTACAATGACCCATCTGGGCTAACTGGTTTGGTAGTTTGGGAGGGATCGGTTATAGGACTGGTTGATGTAGGTATCGGGATCAGAATGAACCTTGCAAGGGCAAGAATACTGTGCGGTTTAATGGTTAGCCCTGAGTGCTAGTGGTGGCCTCAGCCGTTGCGAAGGTATTCAATACCTAATTTAGAAATGTATGGGACATAGAAAGATTAAAGGGGTATGTACTACACCCTTCTTAGGGTAATCTGGCAGTTGGAATGCTACTAGATTATCTATAGAATTAGGGTGCAAGTAGTATGGCAAA